>JANHZU010001918.1:111523-124204 GCA_032468055.1 Acrochordus granulatus
GTTATATGATTGTCTTTTACTGTAGGTATACACAAGCACATATGGGACAACCTTTTAGGGATAAAATCACGCCAGTTTGCTCTTAGATGCAACATAAATGAAATTGGATGATGTAACTGGCTTTTTATTTAAACCCCAAAAGTATCTGGGGTTTGCTTCATCTTGCTTACTCTGAGGCAGTAGATAAGATTATTTGATTATAAGACATTTGTAGACTTGATTCAGGTCCTATTTAGCTCCTTAAGGAAGTTAGGAAGAATGTGAGAGGATAGATATGGGAGAATGTTAATATCTCTCTTGTGGAGAGTTTAAGCCCATTATCTTGAAGAGGCCCTATAACAATCCTTTTTTGAATCCAAATTAATCTTGACAACTATCAGCTGGTCTCTAGGCTTCCTAGAGAAAGTAAAATATCTAAGTCTATTTTAACCAGGGGTCAGACTTGGGCATAATGGAAAACACCTTGGTCACCTTAGTGGGTAAGCTTTCTTTGACTATGCATGAGGATGTTCCCTCCTGGTCCTTTTAGAACTGCTTGTTGGCCTTTGATATCATCAGCCATGGAATTATTCTGGTCTGTTGAGAGTTGGGGTCATTGTTTTGCTGTGGTTCTGTGATTCTGTGGTTTTCTATGAGTGTGCAATACCAATTAGAAGTACTGGAGAAGATCATCCAGGCAGTTATTCACTCGAGAGGTGCCGTAAGATTTATCTACTTCTCCAACTCACACTACTAAACATGTACATAAAGTGACTGGGAAAGGTAATCTGTTGGTTATTGATATAATATTCTCAATATCCTGATTATACCAAATTCCCGGGCTAGGCTGGAGTGACAGCGTATATCCCTCCCTGTTTATGGAGGCTATTAGAATCCAAAGGTGATGAAACAAGCTGAGATTGAAATACTGCAAAATGGAAGTACAATTTGTTCAGGACCACATGTTACTTTGTCAGCTCCAGTTATAATTTGAAGTGAAAAGCCCTTTTCCTGAAGCAGTATATCGATTACTAGGTGAGGGTGATGTTTTAAGTCCACAGCTGTTGTGGTAAATTGGTAAAGGCTATGGAAAGCTGGGCCTATGTAGACCTTCAGTTCTGGCCTTTTCTATATTATGATGCTTTGGCAAATATTAACTATTCATTCATCACCCCACAGAACAACTATTGTAATATTAATTACATGGGGCTGTCTCTGAAATTTACCCATAAATTATAGTTGATACTGGATTCAGCAGCCAGTTTACTTGTGGGGAAGATCAGAAAAGAGGGAGGCAGAAATATAATGCTCATTCAAGTTGTGCTCCTATTTAATGGAACACCTTCCCTCCTGAGATCTAGATTGAAACCAGTCTTTAATTTTTGGGTGGAGTCAGCAAGACAGAGATCTTACATAGAACTTAAGTTTGTTGAAGAATGTAGAAGTAATTCTGATGCCAGAATCTATTTGGGTTTTTACAAACTTTTATGCGGTAATAAATCACCAAAATTCTGTATGTAGTCAGTGATACAGAAATACTATAAATTATATAATACTATGAATGAAGGAAGGAACTCACCCTGTTATGCGGCAGCTCTTGGGTCTCGAATTCAGGCTGCCAACCTTCTAGTGTCTTAACTGCTTGCACCACCACACACCTCTGCAACTAGAGTTTCATCTAGTCTTAAATCTAGTATTCTTTGTATTAAAGTAATGAGAACATGTGGCCTTCCAAGTGTTGATGAGTTATAGCAGTGTTGATGAAATACTTAAGCATGCAAGCTGTGGCCATTGTTTTAATGTGGCAGCTGAAGGACCACAAATTAATCACACTATGCATAAGCTTACAGTCTTAGAATATTTCAGAGCCAAAGAAGAATAAAAAACCTAACTGATAACACTTAACAGTTCATCTGGCTGGGGATGACAGAAGCTGTAGCCTAGCAGATATAGATCCTGGATATCTAGTTTTACACTGTGTTTTCAGAAAGCCCATCCAAATAGATTGGGACCTTTTGTAGGCCACAGATTTCTATTCTTGGTATAAAGCCAAGAATAGGAACATCTATCAGATGTTCCTGGAAGGTAGCATAATACGTATATCTGTATTCTTATGTTTGTTCCAAAATTTGGTAATCAGAAGTACTGTACATTGCCCCTTACATAGATATTCAGGGCATACACAGTTGCCAAAACAACAAATGTAATAGCTAATGAAGAAGGCAGATTATGGTGCCAATGTACTCCAAATGGAGCTCCTGAGAAACAGCAAGAACAAAATCATCAGAAAGTTATGGAAGCCCCAAAGTTTTAAATATTAATAATGTATTTTGAAACATATTATGGAGGCAAAAATATAATACCAAATCCACATTTCCACATAACTCCTGCAAAGTAACATGTCAATGGCCACAGATTGCCCAAATAGGAAATAGGATTTACTCTGAATTAAATATACAGTAGATACCCCTATTCTTTTTTAAAAGTTTAGTGATGATCAAACTGCAGTTTCAAAAATAAATTGCATAGAAATACTGTTATTGTTATGTGACTTATGCTGTCAATGAACCAATCACTTTAAGTAATGCAAAGATGTGGTAGATTAAACAAAATACTCAAATATGTATTTGAAGCCATGAGAGGATCCAAGCCCATTTCCATTTCTACTTACTGCTAGCTCAGCATATGTATATGTTAGAGAGAAAACACGCTTCAACGCAGTCCAGATAAGATAATTTTTGTTGCGCTTCCCTCCAATATAGTTCTCTTCCTACATTAAATTCATTTAGTAGAAGGGAAGAAAATAATGTAGAAAAAGCTATACCATCCAGAGATAACTCACAAGAAAAAAAATTGATTTTCTTCTTTGAGTGCCAAATTGATTCTTCAGCAATAGTGAAGAGCACTTTGCCACTTTGGCATTTCACTCTATCTGTATTAAAATTGTAGCATCTTGAATCATAAATTATGAGAATGTGCTCTCAGTTTTGAAGTTTTGAATGCAATCAAAATAGTGAGCAAATAAGAAGCAAGAAAACTTCACTGTAACCCACAAACAAAATAAAATTACACTGGCCCATCTCACCCAGTCAGGCAGGGAAGGCATGCTGCAGACTCCAAAAGTTAATTAACTCCATCAGACTCTGACTGGTGGGGTCCAGGAAGAGAGCCTTCTCTGCCATTGCCCTACCCTATGGAATATTTCCCCCCTCGAAATTGAGGCAGGTCCCCATTCTCCTGGCCTTCTAAAAGAGTTAAATCATGGCTCTGCAATCTCATGTGGGGAGCCTGGTCAGGCATGCAGTTGTGGGGTGCCCTGAAAGCCCTGCCATCACCTTCTAATTAATTTTAACAGTTTTTAATCATTATTGCCTCCTGCTAAATGTTTAACTTTTATATTGTTGTATATTTTAACATTTTATTACACACTTTATTTTATTGTCTGGTTCGATGCAGCAACCATGCAGGACAGGTACAGATTCCAGTGAATGTTCAGGACTGCAGAAAGAATAATTGCAGCTAGCCTGCCCTCCATGGAGGACATACATATTGCATGATCAAGAGAAGGGTGGAGAAGATACCTGCAGACCCCTCTCACTCTGGACATAAATTGTTTGAACCTCTTCCCTCTGGATGGCACTATCGGGTATTATACACCAAAACAACCAGACACAGATAGTTTTTCTCCCATACCATCATTCAGCTGAATACTTATCTTATGCTATATGACAGGACACAAAGTGCAAAGAATTCTAAATTAACACAGAAGTTTTGTCTAATGTTATACATACTTATCAACAGATTGTGGTTCTAATTCTACACTTTATAATACTCCCTTTCTATTGGCTGCATACTTTGGATGCACACTTTGCTGTTAAATATCTAACTTGGTTTAGGTTTATTTCCTGTTGTCTTGCAAATAAACTGAGAGCTGCTGTACCAGAGCCATCCTTCTGTATCTAACCATGCTTGGCCAATAAAATATCTGTATCTGAAAACACCACCCAGCGTCCCTCTTTGAAGGAGATGAGCAGTTTAAAAATGTGAAAAATAAAACTCCTGAAAGTGATGGATCATTTTTCTGTACAAAGGATAGGAATACTCAGCAGAAGTTGGTTGTTAGGATCTAGATTACATCAGTAGGAGATTAGATAGGTCCTCAAGGCAGGAAGTTGCTAATTAGACAAGTGTCAATCTTGTGAACAGATTGCAGACATACTATACGGAAAAAAGTAATTGGGAATCTTGATTCAATTTGAGTTTACTCTAATTAACTTATAGAGGGTTGATCATAAACATCAATAAAACAATTTACTTTCCTGTTTTTAATCTAATTGTAAAATGTATCCTGCCCTAACAGTTGCAGACAAAGTGATTTATTACCCAGAAGGCTTTTAATGAATGAATCTCATATGTGTCACCCTGAGTTTGATAGTGGTATCATATTTGCTGTTCTTGGCACCTTAATACTTGGAAAATAGGTCCCAATCTAACCAAATCAAGATTTATATTCCCATTTTCAATCTGCTATGTGCATTCATCTGCTAATATGGCAATTACTCTGGTACTGCAATAGTAACATAAGAGGTATAGTTACTAAGTAATGTTATGGTTAAAACAAATGGCAGACTGTGGGGACTTTGTTCATTGCAATTGTATCATTAGATTTCCATAATATTATACAACAGCCCTTTAATTTTCTGTGCCAATGTTAATCTCACATTTTAAAAAAAGATAGAGGAGCAGCATCCCCAATACTTGATTTTAAGAGATAAATATGTGCCTTTAGAGGTGTTAAAATGGTATGAGATTAAAATGACTGACAGTTGGCCAATATGTACTTATTACACCTACAGTACCAAGCCACATACAGTATTATTCCATCAATGGAAGGCATCCTATCATGAATAGTGGGGTGGGAGAGAAAATGCCCCCTGATTTAACATAGCAAAATACTGGGTTTAATTATCAAGGGTAGAAGTTTGAAAATATTAACACAATTCTGGGTAAAGCTGACACCTTAAATGTCTGAGGCTGGCTCCCAATATGGTTGAGATTCTCATAAAAGTTTTTTTCAATCCTGAATAATGTATAAAATTGAGACCCAGCATATCTCTTCAATATTCACTTTTAAAACTCACAAATAGAATTTAATTAGAAATACTTTCAGAATTGATAATTTTCATCTGGTGCTTTCGTAAGAATTTCAACTTGTTTATATATTTTTTTCTCTTACAGGTATGTAAGCCTCACATGTATTCATGCCATGGAAATTAATCTGGGTTTTATTCTCACAGAAGCAGGAATTAAAGAGTTCCTATAATGATATTCACACTCACCTGAGAAATCCATATTAATTTTTGTTGCTGACTGCTTAAACGTGGTCTATAGATCAAAAAGCAGTGACCTTCATTTTATTCTTATTGCTTCAACAATTCAGCCAACTTTTTTATGAACTAATAGCAGCAGTTAACCAAATCAGAGGTAGGGCCTCCAAATCACAAAATGTTATAGTTTTTATTACATTTGAAAGCCTGTCCTGAGAATATAGACTCTCTATATCTAGTCTCTCACTATTTCAACAGTGTTAACTCATTAACAAACATATTTCTGTTTCCTTACAGTCCTAAAATAATTTATAACAAAAAGGCAAGCCAGCAGTTAAAGCAATTAATTCCTAGATATGGTAAAATGCGAAGAAAGATCACATCAATTCAAAGCAGATACTGTACTGCTTGCAGGGAGAGATGGATTGATGTAGATTGTAAAAAACATAAGAATGACAAGTTAAAAAGAGTTGTACTTAGCTGAGTACAAGGAAGATGTGAACTGAGATGATTTGTGGAGCTTTAGGGATTACATCTCAGTAATGGAGGATCCCAGGAAGTCTCTTCAAGCAGAGCACTCTGTAATTTCTGTGGATCAGATCGTGTCCAGCTGTGGCTAAGCACCAGATAATTTTATGATTTAAGTTAGGCATGTCCAACCTTGGCAACTTTAAGATGCATGGACTTCAACTCCCAGAATTCCTCAACCAGAATTCCTCAGCTATAGTTGGCTGAGGTATTCTGGGAGCTGGAGTCCACACATATTAAAATTGCCAAGGTAGGACATGCCAGATTTTAGTGGTTGTGGTGGGGATTGCTTGGAATGGTTAATTTAATGGGGAATATATGTGGGGCAGGATAAATTATGGGGTTTAAGCGCCATGCAGGCTAGGAGGCAAGCAGGGTGAAGAAAGGTTGTTTTATATCCACTGTCAGCTGTTTTGGGGCTCAGGCATTATGTTCCACCATTGCACGGTCTGTTTGATTTGATCACAACAGGATGCTTTAATGTAACCTGGGAATTTTCCCTTACAGTTTAGCATTATGTGTGAACTATTTTCAGAACAAACCATGACTTAAACAAGATGTGTGAACTATGACATCTGTTTCATATAACGCAATTATCTTGCTGAAATTAAGTAGATGAGAGGCACGTCATTGCTTGAACGACAGACTTGGACATCCCTGTGAATGCTGAGGAAAAGTTTGGTTATCACTTTTTAAAAATGAAGCTTTGATATTCCTTCTTTAAAATAAAGCATTAACAATACTTCTAATACAAAAGGATTGTTTTGAATTGGTTATAGAACACTTAATGTATTTCCATTTGTTGTATAATGTGTCTCTGGTGATTTATTAGGAACCCAGGCAGATGAAAATACTCTGCCACCATAGTAACAAGGTAGAATATAATTCAAATCCTTTTCATTTTTTTTAGTGCATAAGAAGTAATTGTAAGGTGAATTTCTCTCCTCTTAAAATTTGCTTTTAAACAATACAAATGAAAAATTATATGAATTGTTGAAGAGACAAACAATGAAGAACGGTTGAATACTTAGAACACACAGAAGGGATTTACTGCAGGTTCTCATTCTAGTGTCTGGTTATCAGTAAGAGTAAAGGCACGTACTTATACCGAAGAATTATAGAGCTAAAATGGACCATGCAGATCATCTAATCCAACCCTCTGCAGTGTTCAGGAAAACCAGTTAACCATCCTAAGAGTTGGCTGTCTAGCCTCCTCTTAAAAATGTGAAAAGAACTTCCAGAGTTAGACTGTTCCACGTTTGTACAGAACTTACCATGTGGATGTTTTTCCTTATTATATTTAAATGAAATATAGGTAGTAAACATTTATGGAACCAACTGGGGGTTGAGTAAGCCATTCTGCAATCAATAGCTGAGGAGGTAAGTTAAATAATGTTGCTTTTCTTGATAGTAATGAGCTCTGTTTCTAAAAACAGTTTTATTCTTTTGATCCCTATTGTTAAAGACAGATGTATAAGTAAGAAAGTTATGTAGCGGATGGTAAGCTAATTACCTTTCAGTTCTACTTTCAGATAATAATTTCTTTCACATTGAAATTTCACATTTCAATAATGTTCCTTTCAAATAATAATTTAGCTATTTGATAGATTTCTGGCACAAAAGGTGATCTAACAGACAAGTTTTGTGGAGTGTGTGCATAGAAATCTAATACCTCCATTTTGATTTTTGTTTTATATAATTTCTGTGGAGTTCCAATCATAAAATTCTGGGTGGCTCATATACAGTGGAACCTCTGATTGCGAGCATCCTCAGTAGATAGATCACCTATGTTTAAGCATGATCACTAAACAGAACCTACCATTTCTGAGTAATTGGTTGTACTCAATTAAAAAAAGGTAACAGCATTCCGTGTGCCTTGGCATATAGTACTGCTGGACACATGACCACGGAAGCTTCTTTGGATAAACACTGGTTCCCTCGAATGTGAATCGGAGATGAGCACCACTCCCTAGAGTCGGCCACGACTGGCAGGGGAAACTTTTACCTTTTTTTATTTTTTGTGTATGATTTCAAAACTTTAATAGCTATTATATGGACAATTCAAACTCCACTGCTGAAAGACTAAGACTTCTCCCTCCTGTGTTCCACTGAACTCTTGACCTGTCATAAATCTTGAAGTCCTCCCAACCATTCAGAGCAGGATGGAAATTCTACATCTTCTTTCATAATCAAGACAGATGCTATTGTCATCTTTAAAAAAAGTTTGAATTGCTTTTGATAGTTTATTCAGTAATAAAGAGTTTAGGATTTACTTTCCTAAGCATTAATTAACAGGATTCTTAGAAATCAGAAGTTGGAGAGCTGCAGTTTTTCATGACTCCAGCATTGGGGATTTATTTAAATGGGATGTTGATGGAAAGTTCTCAAGCTCTGCACATAACTAAGAAGAGTACATGTACAAGTAGTCCTTGACATACAACCATAATAAAGTCTGGAATTTCCATTATAAGTCATGACAGTCGTAAATTGAGGCACAGGACTGACATGATTCTACCACCTTTTTTTTGTGGTGGACATAAAATGAATGCAGAGGTCTTAAAGCACATTCATTCATACCTATGGGCATTTTTTGCCAGAAAATGGCCCAAAAGGCCAGAAACCAACAAAAAATGTCATAAATTACAGTCACGCGACCATAGAAAGCTGCAACCAGCTATAAAAGTGAGCTGGTTATCCAGTGTCTAAAATGTGGTCATGTGACTTGTGTATGTACAGTCATTTGAATTCCAGAACTAGATCGTAAGTATCTTTTGGGAAATCTGTCATAACTTTGAATAGTCACTAAGCAACCAGTTGTTAAGTGAGGGCTACCTGTAGTAGTCAAGTGACAACCATTTGGTCAGCAATCAAAGTTACAACTGAACAAGTGGTATTTATGACTGGTCCTCAAAGTTACAGGCCTTGTAGCACCTCCATGGGCCCATGATCATGATTTTGACAACCAGCTTTCACAACTAATGATTGCAGCAACCCTTTGGTCACATATTCATCATTTGTGACTTTCGTTGCTGTATTCCTACAGGCAAATTCAATGGTGAAGCTAGCAGGGAAGACTGCAAGTTGCTCCTGTAAGTCTCTTCCCCTTCTTTTTATCCTAAGGAGCCCCTAACTCTATAGTACATCCCCATGCACTCTGTAGCACCCACCCACCCACAACACCTCCCATCTGTCACACTCCACAATATGCATCTGCCTGCCACTGCCAAATATATTATAAGCAACAAGACCAAGAAAGGATGACTAGAGTGCCAAGGTGGGAGAAAAGGCAGAACCTGGAATGATGGCTAAATGCCATTCTGCAGGAGATAAGTTAATAAAGTATTTTTATCGTCAACACCTGCTTCAAGCAATTTAAGCACAAGCTTTTATGATATCACCAGATGGACATCAAAAGCACAGATTACCTCATAAGAAAAGTGCCAGGACACATCTAGGTTCATATTGTGGAATGGATCATAAATTATTCATCACAAATATGCATATAAAACCTAGAAAAATTAAAACAGGAAAGCCAGTAAAATATGACTGGGAAAATGCAATAAAAGACAAAATCATTAATAGATTTAGTACATGAACACTGAAGCTGAGAAATTTTCCCTAGGATTTTAACAGAAAAAGATCCAAGTATCTTTTAAAACAAAGGAAAGATGGAGAAGAAATACTGGGAAAGAATATGATATTGAATGTAGATTATATCAACAAGATACAGACTAGAAAAATATTACAGTGAAAAATGAAATAGAGGGATAAAACAAGAACATTGAGAGACCCTGTCAATGACTAGAGAAGTCACAAGAAAATGTCTAGCCAGAGTAGGAGGTAGGAATACAATATTAACAAAAGATGAAAGACTTGTATTGAAATCTTTTGACTACACAAATGAGTTACAGAATGACAGAAATGTTTGTAGACAGAATATATTCTGAAACAACTCCATCTAGAAAGTGAGTTATGATAGGCAATTCAGCAGCTGCCAAATAGGGAAGGACTAAGCACAGATGAAATATCACTGACCTGTTTAAAGCTGTGGGAGAAAAAAGCAGTTAATATTGTAACAGCTTTGTCCATAAATATAAAACAGGTTTTTGTGGTCTGGAGACTTGAAAAGGTTGCTATATATGCCTACACTAAAAAAGAAAGATGCACAAGAATTCACAAATTACCAATAAATTGTACCCATTCCTTAGTTACACAAATTTTAATATCTTAGAAAAAAATTAAAATCCTACATGGATAGGGTATAATAGTTTTTATTGTATTAGGAATATTTAGAACATACCATATTTATTTTATAGTTAATATATAATTGTACTCATTTGTTATTTTTTTCATTTATTTTCTGTTGCTGATCGTTGACTGAATAAATATTACTTACTACATGGATAAGGCGTGCAGTGGCATGAGTGGTTAAGATCCTAGGCCTGTCAACTGAAAGTCAGAAGCTTGAGTTTGAGACCCAAGAGCTGCCACGAAACAGGGTAAGCTCCCATTATCCACCTAGTTCCTGCTAAAATAGCAGTTTGGAAGCATGTAAAAATGCAAGTAGATAAATAGGTACCATTCCATGTGCCTTGTGTTTTGTCATGCCGGCCACATGACCACGGAAACGTCTTTGGACGAATGTTAGCTCTTTGGCTAGGAAACAGAGATGAGCAACACCCCCAGAGTCAGCCACAACTGGCAGGCGAAACCTTTACCTTTTTTACTATATGGATAGGGAAATGTCAAATTAATTTTTAGAAAAGACAGAAGACATGAGATCAGATAGCCAATGCAAGGCAGAAAATGGAGAGAGTAAAAGAATACAAGGAAGTTTACCTTTGCTGCATTAACTGCATCAGATTTTTGTGTACATTATTGTAAGAATGTGGAACCTAAGACTATTGGACATTGGAAAGAACAATACAAGTATTACGACAGCCCATATTGCCTCAACAAGATTCAAAAGAGGTTGAAAGGAATAATCTTAATATTTATCATACATCTTAAATATGCCAAATGCTTTTCTAAACAACTCAGTGGTCATGCATCCTTTTTTTTGTTCCCAATTGTTTTGAACCGAAACAACATGAAAAATATAATCTGAAATAATTAATTTTTGGGGGATGAGATAGTTGTAGGTTGGAAAAAATACACAGTAGTTCAGTTAAAGAGAAAAAATAGTTAAAAGTTTTATTTCTGAACTGCAGAGTATAACTTTAACCAAAGGGTTTTTTATAAAAATCATACCGCTTTAAAACATTTCTAATTCAAAGAAAATGAACGTTGGAGCACCTACCAGTTTCATTTATGAACTTCTACAGAGCTGGGAATTGGATCTTAGTATTTTTTTTAATAAAAGTTTAAATCTTCAGATTAGAAGTAGTCCATGGGGTACCCACAGAATAATGGTTGTGCTTTAAGAATTAGTCTCTCTTTCTCATACAAACAAATCTGTACTTCTTAGAAGCGCAAAACGTTTTTGGTAAATAGCTAGAAAACATTATTCTCTTTCAAACCTCTAGGATCAACTTTTCATAATCACTTCATACAAAAGCCATGAAAAAACCAGGAAGGATGATCATTGATTCCATTGATCTGGAACAAAGCAGGCCACCTTAAAGAGCTGATTCAGCTTTAAATCCTGCAGGTGCTATCAGACCAACTGCTTTGCCCTGATTATAATTACACTTCAGGAAGGTTAGAGGATTTTCTGGATAATCCTTGCTTTTGAGAAAGTATTTCATTAAAACAGACATTCAACACGAGGAAATAAGATGAATCCAGCCATGTCAATTAAGACTCAGAATAAGAAATGCCCAACATCCACTAATAAGAAAGATTTTAACATAAGCCTTGTTTATACTCTCTTGCTTTAAGAACAATACTTATAACTTTAGCTGTTTTATTGTACAGAAATGGTCATTGATAGACCATGTTCCTTGAAATATTTTTCAAGTTGCTCTCAAAATTATATTCAATATTTTATTTTTACTCAAATTATTTCCTAGAAAAGAACACTATTTTCTCTATCATCTGCTATACTAAATACTGTAATCAGTGGATAGTGTATATCCTTACCTATTTTTCAGTGACTGTATGAAGGTTATGATATATGCACTGTAACTTTTTAAACCAGCTGTTTGTAATTTAGGCCTTTGATGCTGAGCGTATCAGCAATTCAGAATGTCAAGAAAAAGTCTGGAATGGCACTCAACAGGCCTACTGTAAAGAAGTTCAAACTCAGAGGAGAAAATCACTAGTAAAACAGAACACAGAAAGATATCAGCATTTTACAATACAGTGCCTAAATCCTCTTAGTTACAGAATCCTTATTTTGTTTCTTGGACAGGCAATCTTTTGACCAGGAGCACAATCTAGAATTTTAACGTTATGCTTATGCTCTCAGAAAAATGACTGCCATGAGAGACTTGTCTATGCTCACAAAATGGACATTTACTGGAGAGTGAACTAGCTTCCCAGGATGCTCATTGGTAGTCCAGGGGGGCCAAAGCCATTCCTTACATAAATATGGTGCTAGGGCTGGTGCTTTTTATATTTTGCTAAAAAAAAATCTTCTAGTATTAAATGAGCCAGAGCCCCTGGTGAACATTAATGGAGATATTGGAAGTGCCCAGATAACAAAAACAGCCCTTTGCCTTTCCCTGCCTGCTTCAGAGTCAGAAAGATGCACTGTATTGTAGGTGGGGCTCAATAAAGGAGAAGATTCAGAACCAGATGGATCTGCTTTGGCTTTTCCCTGGCAACATATAGAACAGGGGTGGCCAACTAGTCAGAGACTAAGAGCCACTTTTTTTTCTGTGTTACTGCAAAGAGCCACATCATA
>JANHZU010001918.1:162230-177648 GCA_032468055.1 Acrochordus granulatus
TGTAAGATGTACGAACATCATGACTTCCAGTCAACCATGGGTTTCTGGGAGTTGTAACACATGTTACAGTTACCAAGTTTGGTACAAACTGGTATAAAATATGATCCTTTATAAAATGCATATTCATCAAGAAGTAACTTTTGCAGGAAAGTTACTTCTTCTTGCTTTTTGCTTCTCCCATTAAGATTTATAGAAACAAGGAAAATGTGGCAACTATCAGAATTTTTGTAAATCCTATGCCAACAATAAAAACAATATAATATAAATATAATATAATAATATCTTAAAATATAAGAGTCAAAATATAATGAGTCAAGTATTTGACTCGTTTGGATAACGGCATGGGAAAAAACTCTTCTTGTGTTTGGTAGTTTTGGTATGCAATACCCTGTAGTATCTGCAGTAGGAAGAGGTTCCAACAGTAGTGTCCATGGTGAAAGGGGCCTGCAGATATCTTCTCTGCCCTTTTTTTCACACTTTCAATATACAGGTCTTCTATGGAGGGCAGACTAGCTTGCAATCTTGACTGTTTGTTGGAGTCTAAGCCTGTCCTCCATGGTAGCTGCACTGAACCAGACAGTTGTACAAAGAACAGACTTAGAGTATAGAAAAGATGCGGTGTATTTTTTCCTCTAGTGGGGCAGCTGACATGCTGTCTATATCTGGGCAGTTCATGTGTTGAGATTTGCTATGTTAAAATCTCATAGGATGATAAGTAAAGAGTCTGAATATTTTTGGTCTCTGTGAATTATAAGGTCAGCTAAGTTCTAGAGCAATTGCTTGGCCATCTTGGTCACCTTCCCTATTACCTGACTAACTGGAGATGCTTTAAAACTTCACAAAAGATAATGTCAATATCTTTCATATGAAGCCAAAATATCCTTGGGGAATAATCCTGGAGGGAAGAGACATCCTAACTCAGCCAACAGAGTATGAGTCAACAGCAGTAGTCATAGATGTTTCAGGAAATAAAATAGACATCCAGTAAGGGTGGAGACACAAGGATTGTAGGCCTTGTCAATTTTCTTAAAATCTCAGATACCTGTAGGCTTTTCTAGAACTGTCTTTTTTTCATGAGAGAAAATATTTGAATAACTCTCATGTCTTATGTTGTCTGAGTCCTTAATTGTTTCTTGCCTTATAATCCTGTCTTTACCTGATGTGCCCTACTTTATATAACTGATTCCTTTTTTTCTTGAACATTGAGCCAAGCCAGAACACAAATAGGACCACAAATTTAATCGCTACACATTCTGTATGTTATACCATACTGGATAAATCTAAGAATTTACAAGATTTCAGGTTTCTACCCCATTGATTTGGATCATAAAATAACTTAATTAGCAGAAAATATTGAGAGTAGTTCACACACATGACATGCAACCAAATTTGTGGTTTGCCTTTAAGGGATGAGTTTTGCACTTCACAATGGGTGGTTAGAACTTGATTGTGTTTCAGAAGTTTTATAATCATATGTTTGAGGAAGATTCTTAGAAAAAGACATAATGTATGTTTGCGAATTTCTTTTTTCTTAACACTAAGCCTTTTGTACATGTCCAGCCTAGCTTAAAGCTTTCCATGAAGCACAATAACATAGTTGTTGCATTTCATTCATAGAAAGGAGGACTGCATTGCGTTTTATGAAGCAGCTTCAACAATGCTCAACAATTAATCCCAACCAGATCACTAATTTCTTTGGATGATAGCAGCATGGGAAGCTAATATGTATAGAGAAGCATAACAACTCTAATATCATATTGTTCACTCAAAATATCTTTTTATATATTCGGTACATAATAAATCTTAATCAATCCATGTGCTATTTAGCTTAAGGCATATCACAAGAAATGAAAAAGAAGCAAAAAGCCCCAGGACCCTATTCTTGCTTGAGAGTGATTTTAATACGCTGGCTTGGCATTGCATTAGTTTTTAAATCTCTATTTTTTTCTTTGTTTTTCTTTATAAATAGGGAAGTATGTACAAAATAAGAGTAGCCTTGGGAAATGAAATGAAAGTTACATATTTATTGTAAGGTAAAAGTAAGGCATATTTGTAAAATGCTGAAACAGAAAATGAATACTTCCTTAAATATTTTTTGAGATTAATGAGATTAAAATTGATGTGACTGCTCAAAGTTGCTGTATTTGTTTATTGATTTTATTTCCCTTCCTTTCTCCTAAACTAGAAGCTCGTTCTTTCAGTTCTGTGAGACATTCCCAACTTTGTTTTGGTCAGCCATACTATATACATACTTTGTATTCAGAAAGCCCCAAACCTTATAATAGGCTAAAGAGCCTAGTGAGTATCACCATTTGTTATATTTGTTTTTAAATGTGATTTTTAATATGTAACAGCAGCTATTCTTGAATATGAATATATTTTATTAGGTCATAGTTGATATAATATTTTAAACATTTTCTTTAGTTAAGCTGGCCTCTTAGGGACTAAACAGACATATCCATGTTGTTTTCTCATCAACAGTAAGAAATGGCTTGTTGACCCTTCCCTTTTTATGGGTTTTTGTTTTGTTTTAGATATTTCAATCTACTATCCTGCAATTTTTTGTTAGTTTTCTATCTGTGTACAACCAAGTCTGTTTCTGCTTAGGGAACATTGGTCTGGTATTCCTGATAGTTATGACCTTTTCTTTATATGAAAATAAATGTTTTTTTTCAACGTTTTTCTTATGCACAAGAGATGGGCAAACCCTATGACATTTGGAAGAAATAAGCAGAGCATAACAAGAAATATAATTCAAAGAATAAAGAGCTTCCTTTGTGTCTATGCCCTACAAACTTGAGTATTTTAAGTATTTTCTTATAATTTATTCAAATAATTTATAAAGATAATAATAAAACTGGACTTAGAACAGACCTATAACAATCAACATAATTTATCTCTTCATTGCATGGAGGCTGTTTGGAAAAAGATTATCAACCAACAGCAGTTTCACTTAATGTTAGCACACATTTATATTTTATCTATGTTAATTAGAATATAAAGTGCAACTTGTTGAAAGCCTTTCCTTGATCCATCAAGCTAGCAACTGTTATGTAATGATATAATAGCTTAGTTATTTAACAAAATATATGCCAACTTTTTTATAATTACATATTTTTATTTTTTAAAATAAGATGCTAAGTGCTGGCTGCTTAATTATTTTTTCTAAAATTATTTTAATCTGATATGCTGGAAGCTGTATTGGATCTTTTCTTGTGATTTTTTAATTGGGAATGTAATAATTACCTGTAGTAATTACCAGGGATCTGTGCTCCCACCTTTGAGCATCAGATGATTATTTAGGCATGAAAGCTATTGTACAAGCAAAGAAATGAAACACAGTAAACAGTCCAGCTGCCTTGTGGTTTTCAGGAAAGCATGCGAGCGAGAGAGCAAAAAGCCTAGCAGAAAAACTTTAGTGTTAGCAAAAAACTCTCCCCCCCGAATTCCTTCACATTGTTATTAGTTAGCCAAAAGTTACATGATTACATCATTTAGAATGTGTGCACATGTGTACATCAAATAGTTTACAAAATCCTTTCCAACAATTCTCTTAGCTCTTTGTTGATAAGGAATTATCCAGGTGTTGATTTCAAGAAACACTATGGGAAAGTCACTCCCATAATTCTGAACTCCAGATTAATCCTTTATGATCCCAACAGGGAAAAATATATATCTCCCTGAGTTTCTAGGTATTTTTATGTTCTGAGAAATTCTCAAAAATTTTAAGATGTGACACCATTGCACACCTCCTTTAGAATATGATATATCTAATAGTTGATCTATTTTTTTTTGTGAAAACAAAACTGGATATGGATAAGAGTATGCTTTTGTTCACTTTGTTATATGGAACTGAGAAATGGGTATGCAAGAGATACATAAACACTGGAAGAAAGAGGAATGGGGTTCTTAAGTGTGAGAGATATAGAATGAAGATCAAATACATGAAGACATAGTTAACAGCTTGAAAAGAACAAGAATTAAAAAGTCAATGGCTGACTACAGTCAATTCCCAAAAATGAAAAACTAAGAAGTTATAAGTACTTGTTGTTCATGAACCAATATATGGATTTACAAAAATAAGGCTAGAAGAGGTAAAAAGGTGTAGAAAGTGGTATTTGTATAAATTAGATTTAGCTATATTTTCTTATGTTATGCATTTAATTTTTTGAGTTACTATTTCTTACTCCTTTTCTGTGTTTTGTATAACACTGTTTATTCCAAACAGGAAGAGAACATTGGGTTTGAATGTATGAGTTTATTTTTAGAGTAGCTGGAATATCCTGTAACAGCACTTTCCCTAATTTGAACTGAGCTATTTGTACAATTTAAGTCAGACCAAACAGTTTCAGTTGGACAAAACATAATTATTCTTGTGGGAAATAAGATCAAAACAGACACAGCTCAGTGTTTCAGAGGATAAAATAAGGTTTTGTGATCAAAATCAAATTTTTAATTATAAAAAAGCAAACTACACAAACTCTTAATATTATATGAAATGCATTATTAAGCCCTCTATTTCTATAGAAATCTTAGTTTAGCCATAACTGTTATAATGCATAATATTTTCCCTTGACACATTTGGAAGTACCATAATGATCACATTTTTCATAAATAATTTTCATAAATAATTTGCAATAATGCACAGTTACTGTATAACTGTATATTTATGTGTGTCTGCGATATTAAGCCTTTATATTTTGATTTATTGAAGTTGATACCTAACAGGAAATAATATCTTTACATTTAGTTAAACTGCTTGTCATAGTATTTCCATTTTGTAAAAAAAGAGAGCATTTTCTGAAAGCTAAATATCATAGAATTGATTTGTAGCACTAGTTCTGGAATTAATTTGGTTTTGGGGATGAAAACAGTACCCAAAAGACTCACCATATTTATCAAGTAGTCATAAAGCTAAAAGGTTTAACAGCTTTGATTTTATTAGTCAACTCAGACTACATAAAAGTTCAATTTAATCATATTTTTTTAAAAAATGTGTACGATATTATTAAAATGATGGTGTAATCAAGCCATCCCCAATTCACTGAATTTATTCTTTAGGCAGAATTGAATGTCTTTTTGGAACAAAACCATTAAAACATTGTTTTTCCTCAAAGCCCATTACAAAAAGATCTTAATAAATTTAACAGTCATGGCCCAAGAGAACAGGTTTTTGGTGGAATGAAGAATTGTTAAGGATAGTAAATTGACTGTGAAATGAATGAAGCACATTTACAATAGTGGGACAGATACTGGGAACTATGCAACATATTTATAAATTATCCAGAATGATAAGACAAAATTAAAGTAATTCAATAGAATGACAAATAGATAAGGTAAGATGGAGTCTGAAAGGAAAACTGAAGTTTCCTGAACATGATGTCACCAGTGTAAATCACACATTGAAACTGGGGTTAACTTCTGCCATATCCACTATAAGGACCTGCTACAGAACACAGGAAAAACAGTTCCAAATACAATTCTAAATAGAGTATCAAATGCAGTTAACTTTAGCTTTTGTAGAAGAAGTGATGTCTCTCAAAGTCCAACCCTGCATCCAAGTCGTGAGAAGCAGTAACAGGACAAAGTAAGGGATTATTAGGATAGGGCGAAATATGGCCTGGCCTTGTTCCACAGGACCATTATGGCAGCCATGAAGTCCATCCTTAGTCACCCTGAAATGGCCTGGTAAAAGGGGCTCTGGTGAAATTGTGACAGGCCCAGCAACCCAGCAATGGATATCAAATTGCTACAGAAAGTACAATGAGATAC
Organism: Acrochordus granulatus; assembly: GCA_032468055.1. NCBI lineage: Eukaryota > Metazoa > Chordata > Lepidosauria > Squamata > Acrochordidae > Acrochordus > Acrochordus granulatus. The sequence continues at coordinate 168,003 of JANHZU010001918.1, forward strand.
AAATGGACTGATCAAAATAGAAATGACCATCCCAATGTTAAAGGACTAAGAGACAGAGAAATAATAATTAAATAATTAAATAATTATTAAATATTAAATATTATTAAGAGAAATAATGGGCAGAAGAGGGATTGAGATAATGGGACTAGCTGATATAAGGCACAAAGTACATGGTAGTAAGAAAGTTCACAAAGGATACTTGTTTATTTACTCAGGAGGGGACACAGCAAAAAATCAAGTGGGCTTCTTGGTATATCCAGACATAGCAAAATGTATACTTGATATCAACAATGATTCAGACAGAATAATAATAATGAAAATCAATAGAGGAAACCAAATTGAAGCATATGTACAATTATATGCCCCATGCAATGATAATTACACAGAAGAACAAAAGGATGAATTCTTCAATAAACCATCGAAGAAACAGGGAAAGTGGAAGCTAACAGTACACTATTTGTAATGGAAGTTTTCAACAGCAAAGTGGGTACCAATAGAAGACAGTAAGTTTATTGGCCCACATGCTGCCAAGAGCAGTGAAAGTAGTGAGAATAGGCAAGGCATACTGGATTTATGCTGCCAGCATCATCTTTTTATCACCAACACATTTTTGAGCATCACAACATTATACATGGTATAAATGGAATGACATCACCACTAAAAGTCAGACTGATAACATACTAAGAAGAGTAAAAAGAAGATTCAGAATATTTGATGCAAAAGCAATCCCCAATGGGCTATGTGACACTGATCATACGACTGTGGAGCTAACAGCAAGAAATGACAAATATAATCTTAACAGGAAAAGACAAAATAAAATAAAAACCAGAATTAATTATGATAGCAAAACTTAAACAAGGAGTAATAGCAGAACAGTTACAACAAAAGGTGGATACAGCATTTAATTAATTGCCGCCAGAGGTAGGAAACATGGAGGATGAATGGAATACAGAACTATCCTGCTTAGCCTCGCAGAGGCAAAAGCAATAATAATACCACTGTGGAAAAACAAAGGGAGCAAACAAGAATAAGGCATCTCACTCTTAAGCCATGTAGGAAAAATGTATGCCAAGATAATAGAAATGAGGTTTAGATCAGTTATGGAACCACAACTGGCAGAAAAACAAATGGGTTTTAATAGAAATAGAAGCTGCACAGATGCAATTTTTACACTTAAACAACTAATAGAAAATAGTAAGAATACAATAAGAACCTCTTTATTGTGTTTGTAGACTAAGAGAAAGCAATTAAGTTGATACAAAATTGCTATGGCAAACAATAACGCAATATGGAGTAAGTGAACATCTTATTAGACTATGCAAAAGCTTATATAGCAATTGTAGAAGTATAGTTGGAACAAATCAATGAACATTGGAACCCTTCACAATAACATCTGGAGTAAAACCACTATGATTTATCACCTACATGGACAGCATAAGCAAAGAGGCCAAGCCCAAGACTGGAAATAATATCAACTAATTATTGTTTGCAAACTATCAAGCATTGATAGCAAGTACAGCTAAGAAACTGCAGCAACATCTTATGTCTATGAACCAAGAATGAAAGACAAATAATAGAATCAGTAAAAAAAAGATAGAAGTAATTATGGCAATTGGAAGAAAAAAGCATACCTTAAATATAACATTAGAAGGAGCAATTATAAAACAAGTACCAGAGTTCAAATACCTAGGAACAACATTCACTGAAGATGGAAAAATGGACAACGAGATTAACATACAATTCAATAAGGCAAAGCACATATTGGGACAGCTAGCCCCACTCCTACAGTACAGTATAAGGCAGTACCAATCAATACAAAGAAGCATCGTATACAAAGCATATTCATCCCCACCCTATGCTACCAGTGCCAAACATGGACACTCACAACAAAACATAAAATAAAATTAGTCACCACGGAAAATAGATGTTTGAGGAAAGCTGCCAGAGTGACCAGAAGGGATAAAAAAAGGAATAAGACCATAAGGGAAATAATTGGAATAGAATCAATCTTAAACAAAAAACCAATTATTTGGATCTAAACATAGAATCAATCTAATACAAAGAAAACAAATAAAATGGTTTGCTCACCTGGAGAGAATGTCTTGGGATTCCATACCATATAAGGCATATATAAAAAGAGTCAAAGAGCACGAGGCAGACCCAGAAGGAGATGGAGAGACAAACATTAAAGACACACTACAACAGCATTAAACAACACAGGCTAAGTCTACCAGAAGTGCAAGAACCAGAACTTTGCATCTCCCTTAACACCCAAAATGGTAATAGAGGAAATAAAGAAGAAGTGATGCTGGTCTGGATGCTTATATGAAGCAGTGCCAGACCAGAGAAAAGCCTAGGTTCTAAATGGATAGATGAATCTTTCTTCTGTAATATCAGCTGCCACTATCCAAATGGATAGAACACTCTAATTGCAAATTAAGTAACATTCAAGGCACGAATTCTCATATAACATTGTCTAGCCCTTTGAAGCCATAACAGAGAATAATAAATAAAAAGATTGGAAGCAATCTTGGATATCATCTTGTTCAACCTTTGACCTAAGTGTAGGAATTAACATCAGTAGCATGGAGTTAAACATTAGCAGTGAAAGAAAATGCACCTTCCCCAAGACAGATTGCTCCATATTGAACAGATCTTCTTGTTGTTGTTCAGTCACACAGTCATGTGCAACTCTTTGTGACCCCATGGACTGCATTACTCCAGGCCCCCCAGTTCTGCACTGCCTCCCGGAGTCTTCCCAAGCCCACACCCATCACACTGACTATGCTATCTATCCAACTCATTCTCTGCCATCCTGTTTTCCTCTTCCCTTCAGTCCTTCTGAGCATCACAGTCTTTTCGAATGAGTCCTCCCTGCACATTATGTGGCCAAAGTACTTGGGCTTCAGCTTCAATATTTGTCCCTCCAAAGAACAATCAGGTTTTATTTGCTGTAGGATTGACTGGTTTCATCTCCTTGCACAAAAATTCAAAGGCATCAGTTCTTCGATACTCAGCCTCCCTTGTGGTCCAGCTCTCACAGCCATACATGACTACTGGGAAAACCATAGCCTTGACTATGCGGACCTTTATTGGTAAGGTGATGTCTCTGCTTCTTACTACACTGTCAAGATTTGCCACAGCTTTACTCCCAAGGAGCAAGCGTCTTTTGATTTCATGGCTGCAGTGAAAATGCATGTTTTTTTTTGGAATGTTGGCAATTTGATCTCTAGTTCCTCTGCCTCTTCAAAAACCAGCCTGTACATCTGGTAGTTCTCGGTCCACATACTGCTGAAGCCTAGCTTGTATTATCTTGAGCATAACCTTGCTAGCATGTGAAATGAGCGCAACTGTACGCAATTGTTTGAACATTCTTTTGCACTGCTCTTCTTTGGGATTGGTGTGTATTAAAAACTTTCTTGATATTTGAAATTTCCTCTATTGCATCCCAGTGCAAACATTTACATCAATTTGAACCAAATTAAAATGCTACCTGCCTTTCTCCATTTTTATATTTAGAAGTCCCCAGTTATATTCCTCAAAGGGTTAATTACAAATCATTGCAACAAGGAACCTTAGTCTATAAGCAAAATGCAGTTCTGAGTGTTATCAAGAGCAAGAAAGATGCTCACATATCAGGATGTTTTAAAAAAAATGTGAGTTCTGAAGAATAAGTTTTGAAGGCTGCAATCCCATATGACACCAAGCAATAATTCAGTAGGGTTTACTTCTGAATAAATGCATTTCAGGAATCCCTTCCCATCCTCAGAAATGTACACTGGGAAGCACAGAATGAGCTGCCTGTGATTCTGAAGGAGGAGGGAGCTGTGCTTAGACTGGAATAGTTGGCGACGTAAGCCACTGTTCTCTCATAAAGATGCAGGGGGAGAAATTCTGTAATATTTTTCTTCCCAGCCCTTGATCATTTTCATAATCTGTCTTTGGCTGGTTTCTTTCCTCACACCATTTGATCCCATTCTATTTAGTTTTCAGGTGCTGACAGGCAGGTCTTTATGCTATTGCAAGCAGGACTCATTTATATTGAGTTAAAAGGAGTAAATCAGTCTCCTCAAACATACAAAAATAGATGAATAATATTCAGTTAAATTATTATTCTAGGCCTGAAGGCAACAGAGTTCTGATTATTTATAAAAAGTAACAATTGTACTATGTTCTTATGTTTAGCAGTGATATGTACCTTCTACAGGTAGAAGACATTTTAAATCCCTCAGAGGAATTATCAAGTTTTCAGATCTGCATCGATAAAGGGACTTTTGATGCTATCAGTCTGAACCCAGATGGTGCAGCAGAGAAAAGGAAACAATATGTTAAATCCCTGAAGAACATGTTGAGATCAGATGGCTTTTTCTTCATAACGTCTTGTAACTGGACTAAAGAAGAACTATGCAAACAATTTGAGGAAGGTACATGCTAAATTTGAAATTGTATATACTTAACCTAAATGTGACTTTGCTTTTTATGTGTTCCAAGGAAACTGTCACTTCTGTTTGAGCAATGCATTAGTTGAATTTTTGATATTAAGGCACAGGTGAAAATTCTTATGCTCGTTTTTATTTGAATTTGTACGATTAAGGCTTATTAAACTCTTCTTCTGAAAGGTTTATGACCTGAAGTTCAATGTAAGTTATAAACAGCTTGATTTCCATAGACATCTTGCCTTCAAAATACATAGGATATTGAAAGAATATTGCCTTTTTAAATTCAGTTATGTTATTGATTGCCTGTGTTCTATTTTTAATTATTATACAGTGCAGAAATAAAATTGTGCATCAGAGAAAGGATGTTTGCACTCTTAAAAGCTTTGCTTTCTACTTTAGTTGCTGCTTTTTAACTGAACAGCAGTTTGCTCTGGTAGGAAATATACCTGCAATTTGTAGTAAGTAGTGTGTAAAGTATGTGATGAGCACAGGCTAAGGGTAGTTGGAAGGCTTATTAAGCAAAAACTTGAATTCAGAGTTTTTTAACATCCAAGTGTCGGTTAAATAATCCATATTACACGTTCCTGTTTGAATACTTGAAAATAAGATACTGTGTATTTCTATTAACAAAATGGCACTACTTTGCATTCTTTGTGGCTCCTTTTCACTTCATTTTCATATTTGTTTTTATTACTTGATAAAGACAGAAATAAAATGCAAAACTATTATTGTATTGTTGGTATAAAATTAAAACAAATTTTGGTTATCTAGTAATTGGTATTGGCTCCAAGATAAATAATCTCATATGTTTATTTGCTGAAATTGCATTTACTATTATTGATGACATTTTGTATACGTTCTGTTTGAATTAATATCAGAATTTAAAAGGTTTGTTTAACAGGACTTCTTTTAATAGAAATATTTTCTTTAATAGGGTTTTTGCTTCTGGAGGAACTGCCAACACCAACTTTCTGTTTTGGAGGAAGAACCGGAAATAGTGTAACTGCCTTGGTGTTACAAAAAATATAGTTATTGTTTTTGATAAACTTTTGGGCAGAGATCTTCTGCCAATTTTGGATTTTAGTATGGAACTGGATTAAAAAATGAAATATAAATTTTAGAAATGTGACATGTCTGTATGTTTGAGAATTTTTTGAAGTAAATTTTGTTGGAGGTGCATTGTTTATAATTTCTAAGATTAAATAATTGAATAGTGTGCTTTTTTATTTGAAATACAAGGTATTTCATTACAGGAAATGAAAGTTTAGAATGTATATAAATCCTGTAAATAAATTATTTTCCATTGTAGGTGGAGGTACAATTCCTTAAGATAAAACAAATCTTAACAGTTTATTTAGAAATGTGATGACTGCCTGATATAATTTGTTCAATAAATGAATATTTTTTTAAAAAACTGAACTTGTTGGCCCCAAATATGCCTAAAGATTCACATCCCAGGAACATAATTAAAAGCCAGAAATGACAGATTGCACACTTGGAACATTATCTGAATTACCTATTCCAACAAAATGGTTATTCATACTTTTATTACCTGCTGTTTGAGATACAGTGTGTGGAAAGGAGATAAGACTCAAGAGAGGATAAAGCCCAAGTGTTGGCATGTAGTACCATACATGAATGTTTTGGAAGCCACTGAATGTCTCACCTGGAACCTGAAGATTGGCATTACCCTTTCCCTTGTGACCACAATATGAAGTTGTGTTATGCATGGCAAAGACCACCTTGAATTAAGCAAGGCATTGGGTTGTATACTGTGTCCCTTGTGCAGATTGTCACCACGTGCATGTAGGTCATACAGGATAGAGATTGGGCTCAGTGTTGCAGGAGCATAGGGTGGCAATTCAGCAAGGGGATCCATTGTCTCTAGTGGCAACACACTGCCTAGAATAATAATTCAACTTTGATGCCACAGTGGTTCTTGATCATGCTGGAAACAGAATGGCACAAGAAACATAGGTGTGGGAGACAAGACCAGGGGCAATTAATCAATGTATAGAGCTCCTCCTGGCTTATCAGGCTTTATGTAACATAATGCAATCTGGGGCAAAAGCCACAAATAGGTTAAGATGAGACTGGAATTAATGTGGCTTGAACAGGCCAACTGTGGGGTGCTAACTGCCAACCCAGGCAGCTGAGTGTAGATGAAAGAATTTGCCACTAGCCAGTCAGGGTGGAGCAGGAGTAATAATGATTATTTTAAAAGATTGGAGTGGGACTGGTTTTCACAACTTTTTCCTCTGATGATGGACCTGAGTAAGGTTCTGAAAGCTAAGAAAAATAAATACAAGTTCCCAATGTTTGATTTTTCTTTTCCAAACTTATGGGTATAAGTTGTTACCTAAAGGATAGAAAAATGATTCTGTTCCCTGATAGGTAACATAAGTGTCTACAAAACAATATAAACATGTAGTAATTTTTAAGAATAACAAGACTAAAATGAGAAAATCTCTGTAAAAATGATATTTCAGTTCCATTTCAGGATATCATAAAAGAGAGAGGAGCCAAGCACTGATTGCTCCTAGTTAGACAAATACCCTGGGGTAGCCGCCTAGAAGGGTTGCATGACACAGGTCACTTATGTGATACAGAAGACTTATTATTATCTTATTTTAGTATTAATACTAGTGTTCAATTTTTTTCATTGATTTCACTGATTTCAGAGAAATTGAAGTCTTAACATGTTTGTGTCACAATTAAATTTTATGAACATTTGAGTACAGTACATACTTTTAACTGCTTTTTCAATACAATGTGTATTGAGCACATAAGCACAGCTTAGCTTCTAGCAATAAAAATATTCAGTATGAATAAAAAATGCTTCAAGACAGTCTCTCCAACAGCATTTGGATTGTTTCATATCTGTCAGCAAGGATTTAATTGTGGAATAAAGGACCAATAGTGAAATACTGCTTCTTTGGACATTTATGAGATATCAGAAAATCAGCAATGAATACATAGAACCAAGTTAAGTAACTCTGGAACTATTAATTTCTCACAAGGTTTTTATGTTTTTGAAATTATACAAATAGTTCAAGGTAATTAAGCCTTTTTTTCTCTTTCAGGTCTAAACAAGTAGATACTTTACTTTTGCTTTAATATATTTGTAAATGACACTTGGGTATAATTGTTTCGATCATTATAATTATATAAATGTAATTGTTTCAGCTCCTGTTCCTATTCTCCCTATTATTCAACTGTAGAAAAATAGATACCTGGCTTGAAACAGCTGTACCACTTTCTTTGAATAAAACAATCCTTTCCATTTATAAATTGTTTTATCTTTGGCCAATTTATTAGCACTGTTGTATAACACTGGTGAATGGATGAAATAGAGGAATTTTAAATGAAAGGTTTGGCAGTAAGATCTATAATTCCTTTTTATTTTTCTGGATTGTGAGCTTTTCTCACGTCATTATGGAAATCAACAGTCTTACTGTGTTAAATGTCACAAGTGGCACTTATTCACTGAGGACATTCTCAATATTTTTTCATACACAGATACAAACAATTATGAATACAAGTGTCCCAGCTGCAGAACTCCCTGTTATGATTGGTTCTAAACATATAAATTACCAGTGCCAATTTGAGTAAGTTTATTCTTTAACTGCGGTTTTAAAGATAAATTATAACAGATTATAAATGTGACAAAAATAATTCTTTCAAAGAATTGTAAAATCTCTTTAACTTTGTTTCCTAAGACATCTGATATCATATCTGGTTCCTTTATCAATGATTCACTTTATGTTGCCTGGAGCTGCAAATTATTGTGAATATAATATATATGTACATAATTACTTTGGATATAAACTATATACACCACCTTGTTTAACTGATTTTTACACAGCCTTGCAGACCATGGTATGTATTTGAGATATAACGCAGAGAGCAATTGTCAGATAAAGAATCAGAATCATTAGATGAAGGAATGCATTTTCTATGAAAAAAAATGAAGACATACACATATAGAAATCTAAACAAACACATTTGGAAAAATGAAGGAAATTGCAATGTATGTATGTTTTCATTTGGATTTACAAAGAAATAACTATTAAAAATATTTATCCTTTTGGTTTAGTCATAGTCATAAAGGAAGAACCTTGCATTATTGAAACCCGAGTAGATAAGCTTGACAGATAACAGCTGGCCAATTTCTTTAGGTTTATCAGTGAAATGATAAATGCTTCCTCCATAAGAGAAGAATGTCATAATTATCTGCAAGGAGGAATTATTATGGCAGGTCTTTCAAAGTTAACCTTTCCTTGACATGGATAATTCTAATTGTTGGCTTATAGGAACTCTTTTCCTGGGCAAGGTGATTTGCCAGATATTGCTGGCATATTGTTGGCAAATAAAATCAGACATTTTAGAGAATCACTTTCAAGAGTTTCAAGCCTGCTTTTGATTCTGCATTAATTATGCTCATTGTGAAAACCACCAATGCTAGAGGATGGATTTGGGGAGAAATCGTGTTAACTATTGAATTTTCTAAATCTATGCAGATTGGCCTATATCATCTGGAGTGCAATGTACTTCAAAAAGGCAAAGAAGGTGATTACCATGCACTGCAGAGCTATCTGGGTGACAATATACAAGACTTTCATGTCATACTGGCTATCAGCTGAGATTAATTTGCCAGAGGCAACATTTTTTGGACAGATTGACTAATTCTAATTATCCATCTTGCAATCTCTAGGCTACAGCTGGAACATTTCATACACCAAGATATCTTCAAAGAAATTGCAATTTGAAATACAGTGGTGCCTTACAGGACGAGTAACTCACAAGGTGAGAAATCCGCAGGACGAGCAAAAAATTTAATCAGAAAACATTCCGCTAGATGAGCCGCGACTCACACGACGAGAAACCTTCGCGCGATAACTTCCGCATCATCAGTCAGCGTGCTCTGTATTTCTCGTTCAGGCAGCGACTCCACGCGAGAGTTCTGCCAACGCTGCCACATGCAGTTTATTGCGTGCACACGTGTGTTCTGCTGACTGCTGCATAGCTTACTCTATTGTTGCACAGCCAGCTAGTGCGCGCACGTTCTGCCGATTCTCCGTGTTTTACTCAATGTTGCAAAGGTGGAAAGGCGCGTGCAAATGGAAGGCGATAAAAAGAAAGGTGATAAAAAGAAAGCCATTCAGGTGGACCTGAAGAAGGAAATCATCGAGAAGCACGAGAGAGGT
>JANHZU010001919.1:0-10492 GCA_032468055.1 Acrochordus granulatus
TCCAATCCAGATGCCTGTTTTTTAAACTTTTGTTGCGATGCAATTACCCTGGATGAGTGAGAGTCTTCACAGAGATGATGGTGAGTGATAATGGCAATGAATTAGGTCTTGGAAACTAGATGACAAGCTATAAGGCTGATAGAAACCCCCAAGTTATCACCATATCTTCAGCCACATCATGCTGTGGGCTCCCTCTCCCCCATAACCCCGTTCCTTCGTGCACTCGGAGGAGAGGAAAGGGAAGGTCGGTGACTCCAGGTGCGAAACCCTTCCGAGAAGCAAGTTGGTGGCTGGCAGCAGGCGCGGAAAGGGTTACCGGGACCCCAGCGTCCGAGAACCACGAGGAACCGCTCCTCCTCCTCCTCCTCCTCGCGTGCAGACTTTTGACGTGGGCGAGACGAATCGGGAGGACTCGGAGGGGGACTGAAGCGAGGCAGGGCTCGTCCCCCGCGACCGGCTGCCAGGGCGCTGCGCTGGCGGCTGAGCCTCTGCCGGACCTGGGCGAGCCCGTGGCGCTGCCTCCCCCCGCGGCGCATCTTCACCTCTCTTTGCCCCTCCGTGACGAGCGGAGGCGGGCGGGGCCCCCGCCATGGCCACCTGCTGCGCGGATTCGCCGCGGAGCTCCGAGCACGGCCGGGATCAGCCGGGCGCTCGCGGGGCAGCCGGGCGCACCTGAACGGAGCGGCCCCCGCCTCCGCCGCCTCCCGGCCCCCGCCGGCCCGCCCGCCCCCCGCAGCGGCTTATGCGGAGGCTTCCGAGACCCCCTTGGAGGCCGGCGCGGGCTCCTCTGTCTCTGCTTCGGGTGAGGGGTCGGGGAGGAGGGAGGATCCGGCCAGCGACCCCCTGACGGCCTCGGTCGCGGAGGCGAGGAGGCGAGCGCGAGGATCTGCCGCCGCGGCGGAGCCGCGTCCGGGGAGGCGGGAGGCAGACCTGTAGGAGCAGCGGAGCCGCCTGCCCGCAAGGTGAGCCCGCGGTCCGCGCCGTTGCCCCGTTCTCGCCCCCCGAGCAACGGACCCGGATCCCGCCGCGGGGTGGGGGGGCCGCGGCTCAGGCCCGCTCGTGACGGGAGGGGAGGGTCCGGTCCGGTCGCCTTGCGGGCGCCGGGAAGGTTCGCCTCCGCCGACCGAGAGACCTGTTGGTACCCGAAGCCGCCGCGGCAGGGCAGGGGCAGCGGGCTGCTGGCGTTGGCTGGGCGCGTGTCAAGTTTTCACCTCTTAATGCGGGGGTGGCGTGGGGATGTGATGCCCCCCGAGTCTGAAGCGGGCTGTGACATCGGGAATGCGCCCCGGGTGAAGCAGTTGCGGTGGGAGACCTGGCTGGAGATGTTTTCGGAAATGGTCGTGAGGATTTGCCTTCGGAGGCGACAGGGGCAAAAATATCTAGCCAGGATTCCCTCGTGCCACCCTCCGTTGAACGTACTTGGCTTTTAAATATAAAAAGAGGCCAATTTTTCTTCCAGAGCTCTGGTCGCCGGGCTTTCCCCCAGCTGGTGTTGGACTGCAATGCCCATCATTCTCAGTTGGGTGTTAGCGTCAGAGAAATCCCCAGCTGCGGACGCTAGATTTATTCAGAGCTTCCTTTCTTCTTCCCCCTGCTGATTTCCATGTTGTGCTTCTCTCCTTCTTCCTCAGGGAATGTGTGGATGCAAGAATCATTGTTAACACTTGAGCAAGCCTGTCCCAGGCAGGTGGCAAAAATGGAAGGGGATGGAGAATGTGTGGCAGGTCTTGTGAATGGAGACAAAACAGCAAAGGTTCCCCCCCCCGCCTCCCATAGACACACATCACACATGCATAACATTTTCTCTCTTCTCCATCTGATGGGGAGAGGGAAAGGTTGCTGGAGAAAGCTGGTTTCTGTGCTTCACTGAAGCCTGACTTGATGGTGTACCCAGAGAGGTGGTTATTTTCCAAAAATAACTACAAAGTTGCTAAGCATCAGGTAGGATGGTCTCTTTGCCAAGGGCAGGAGGAAAGAGAAGTGTGATTAGCTTGGAGGTGAGTAGAAAAAAGGGGACAGTTAAATCAGCTTTACCATTGGCCCTGTGTTGTTTGCTTTCTTTATTTTCTTGCATTTTTTAATAGCTGTTTGCTGTGTGGGGGGGTTGTATATGTGTGGATTGTATGCATTTAATCTATAGTATTTATTTACAAGGAGAGAGGCTTGAGGATTATAGGATCTGCCTTGTTTTTTGCTTGTTACAACCTTGAGATCTCTCCAGTCAGAATCCAATAAAAAGTATTGACATATTGCTAGACTGACCATAACAAACAGAGCCAGTACTGAACTTGATCCAATTACAAACCCTTTCATACATGATGATCCTTGTTCTCCCAAATCCACTTTTCAAAGTATGCTTTCAAATGGATAAATCTTTCATTGCGGCTAAAGCGCCCCAATGTCTGTCTATCTGGCTTGCTGTGCTAACATTTGAATTTACTTATTTTTATTTATTTAGAACATTTCTAAACCACCCATCTCCCCCAAAGAGAGACTCTTTAAATACATAATTACAGTATTATCTAACTTTACATATGAGGGTCAGAAAGTTGGCTGTTCTTCATTTACACTACAGGTCCATCTTGGTTTCACTCTTAGGATTGGACTAACAGGTGAAGCACCAAGTGCTTGCATTCTGAAGTCCTCCAAGCACAAGGCTCTGATGCCATGGCTGATCCTCTTCCCAGAGAAGAATGGACAGTTGAAGGGAGGAGGAAGAGGAGTGCTGGAAAAAAACAAGCAAAACGTAGTGATCTAATATGGAGTCCTCGAGAGCACCTTGTCCAGGGCCAGACATCTCAGTGCATTGAACTGAGTGTGCTTTGATGGTTATATCAGCTCTCCAGAAACCTTAGATATTTCCAAGTCTAATTGTTCTGCTCTGGCATTGGTGAGATTTTAATAAGGATGGTTTCATCTTCCACCAAGACATGACTTCTGCTATTCATTCCTCTCCACCACCAGTTTTGTGGATGGATCTATGTCTTTCCCTAAGGGAAGTTAAACTTGAGTTAAGGTTGGGTGATGCCGCGATATGTGTAGATGGTGAATATCAGGTCCCGGAGGCAAGCTGTCTTTTTATTGCACCAAGCCATCTGTTGTTCCTCTGCAAGGTCTCAAGAAGTGACCTTTCCTAGGTTATGAGCTGACATCCTTATTTGGATAAATGTGTGTGATTTGGGGACAAGCACATTATAAATGCAGAACGTGCTTCTCATCCCTGTGCCCTGGCCTTCTGATCTCTGAATGTCTGCAGAGATGTGTTGGTACATGTTTATTTTATGGATAGGATGTGTCATAAGATGGTTCGATGCCAACATGCATGGGTACCTAACACCCACTCATTTTAGGACTTGGAGAAGTGGCAAATGTTTGTAGTGAATGGATGGGGAAGGGAAAGAATTGCAATCTGCCATAATTTGTACCCAGAGCTAGACATAAAATATTCTAAAAAGCATTGCAAAGTGATTTTATGGAGAAATAGGAAATCCTAAACTGTTATATAATGCTTTTGTTTTAATGGGACTTTTTTTTTCCTTGAGCAAGTATTTTAGGTCTGTGTTGTACATTATTTGAGCTATTCTTCTTTCAGTCCATCATCCCAAGTTTGGGGTATGGTCTCTTCCACTCTGCTTATTCCCACATAAACACAGGCTTAGCTCAACAGTTTTTGTGCCAGTTATTTTCATAGAGTTGCATGCCTTACCATGATACTCAGGACTAGTTCCATTTAATGTCTAGAATGATTCAGAAAATTCCATATATTCGAGACTGAGAACCAGTAGTGTAATACATTGGACTAGGACAAGAGAGAGCTAGGTTCAAATTTAAGAACCAAAATTTAATTTTTAATCCATCTTTGTCATGGAAAACTCACTGGATGACTCTCAGCCAGCCGTCTCGCTCCGTCAGTCTATGTCACAGGATTATAGTGGGAAAAAATTGGAGAAGAGAGTTCATTGCAGGCTTCCATGAACCCCTGAAGCCCACATGTTTTTTGCAAATCTAGATTCACACATGTATCACACCTCTTGCAGGAGCTGCATTTGTGGCCCCATTCAAGGAGTTGCATTTGTGGCCCCATTCAAGGTGCTGTTTTTGCCCTTTAAAGCCCTACATGGCTTGAAGCCAGATTATCCGAAGGACTGTCTTTTCCCAATTACATTTACCTGACCCACCAGATTGGGGAGGCAAGGTATGTTATGGGACCTCCCCTCACTTCATTAAAGTGAGGTCTATCTATGGAGACCAAGAAGAAGGGCCTTTTCCATGGTGGCTGCCTCTCTATGGAACATCATCCCTGAATAGATAAGATTGGCCCCTGCTTAGATTCCCTTTCAAAAGGCCCTGAAGACATAGTTTTGCCAGCAGGCCTGGGGATCCAGGGTGATAGAGAGCCCATTTAATGGTTTGTCTGAATGTTGTCACCAGAGTTGTCTATGTGTGTTAGGTTTTGTACTTAGGGCCTTATCTTTGTAAGCCACCTGGAGTCACTGTGAATAAATTGGGCTGCCTATAAATCTCCTTAATAAATAATAAAATAAATATTGTAGAGTACACATGTAAGAAATAGTGCAATGTACTAATCTAGAAATGGTGAGATTTGTCTTCAAGTCTGCATCCTGTTATGACGTTCATTGGTTGCATTTACATAAATCCAAAATCCAAAGATAAGTAATCCTTGACATATGATCAGAATTTCCTTTGCTAAGCAAGATACCTGTTAAGCGAGTTGCATCCAATTTTACAACCTTTTTGACATGGTTGTTAAGCAAATCACTGTAGTTGTTAAGTGAATCACATGATTGTGAAGTGAATGTGGCTTCCTCCATTGACTTTGCTTGTTGAAAGCCAGCTGGGAAGATCGCAAATGGTGACCACATGCCCGGGATATTGCAACCATTATAAATACATGCTGGTTGCCGAGTGCTTGAGTTTTGATCATGTAACTGTGTGGATGCTGTGATGTTGTAACTTTGAATGGTCACTAACAAATGGTTGTAAGTCGAGAGCTATCTGTAAACAAAACAGAAAAGTGTTCCAATAATAAATTATGCTCCACCCAACAAAACGTATTATGCCTGAACACAACGTTGTAGTTCATGGAAGATCTTTCATCAATAACTGGACTTTCATGACATACTAAACCATCAACTCCACAAGCTCCTTTGACCCTAATTTAGCCTGCTGGATAAACCAAAGCAATCAGCTTACTCACTGACTGAGTTCACGTCTTTTCAACCTGTTGTGTTGAAAAAGCCACAAAAGCAGTATTCATGCAACCTAGGAAGCCACAAACTACACATTACTGTGTCTGAGTTTAGATATCACACTGAGCCAAATTCATATCAACTACATTATGGCTTAGCATAGCTTGTTAGCTAATCACTCAACAGTCAGCTAGGCTTTCCTGTTTGTTGTGAATACAAAATCAAGGATGAAAGAAGCCTTGACCTTCTGGAAAAAAAAAAACTACGTGTAAGGAAGAAATAGACAAATAAAGCCAAGACATTAGTAGAATAAACTTTCTATTTCCATGAACTTATTTGATGCTCCGGAAAATCATCCCTTCTCCCTTGTAAACTCACTGCGTTCTTATGTTTATCAGGGAGATAATAATTGAAGCTTATTTCTTACAAGGCGACTGCTAGAACTGCAAGAAGAAAAAGGAGGTCCTTCCAGTTTTCTGAAAAATTATGCAAATGTGAAATATTAGTAAAGAGATTAATCCTCATTATGGTAACACCATTTCAGATCAGTCCATGGAGTATCAGGCTATTAATACTTACCTGGCCTGAAGCCTATATATTGGCTGAATTTAAACTAAATTTATTTAGTTTAATTATGGTTTTGTTGATTAAGTTAAATTGGCTGGGTTAACACAGTGCATGAAACTATGGCTGTGTTTGTATGATATGCTTAGTAAAACAGTAAAACAGCAGAGATGGAACAAGTTGCAGTACAGAAGTTGTAGGTGGTTCATCTCTGGAGGTTTTCAAAAAGAGGCAAGTCCAGGGGCACTGAGGATGGGGCATTAGAATCTAAAAAACTTTCTAGATGGTGACTGTGTTCTGTGACTGTGAAACTCCATCATTTTTTTTTACATGTATTGTTGGACCTTTTTGATACCACTCCCAACCCATTCCTTCAGAGACTTCAGATGCTCCTGGATGGACAGTGACCTCCTCAGAGATAGCTTAATTGGTCATCCTGCTCCCTGGAAGGGAGTGAACTAGGTATCCTTATAGTTCCTACTAACTCCATAATTCTGTGATTCTAAAATCTGGATTGAATTAAAGCCCATTATAGCTTCGTACTAGCTGGACAACTTTTGTGAAGGATTTGGGTAGAAGACTGTGATGACCAGTAAATGGTGGCTGGCTGGCTGACTGGCTGGCTGAATGAGGTCAACTCATGCACAGAGTGGGATTTTATTTCTGGATGTTCTTCTAGATTTCCCTCACCAGGGAGATTTGAGTTTGTTCTTCTTAATGCTGAAGTTAGTCTTGTTTTGTTGTCTTTGGATGGGGGTACTGCTGTGCTCTGAAACAACTTCTAGTGGTTTAGAGCATCAAAATCACAATATCTGTAAGACAAATTCATCAAACAACTGCATATTAATAAAACCATAATCCCTGCGGTCCAAGTGAGGACTTGAAGAACAGTTCAATCTTAACACCTATTCTGTGGCTTGTTTACCACTTCAAAATGGGCAACCGGCATGTATTTACGATGGGAAAGTCAATGGAGGAAGATGGCTTTGCTTAACAGCCACATGATTCACTTAACAACTTCAGTGCCAACAAGAAAAGTCAGTGGGGGACTCTGGATTACCTTAATGACTGCATGATTCACTTAACAACTGTGTTGTCAACAAGCAAAGTCAATGGGGGAAACTGGATTGCCTTAATTACCACATGTTTCATTTAACAATTCTGTGATTCGTGTAACAACAGTGGCAAAAAATGATTGTAAAATTGGGCAAACTTATTTAACAAGTGCCTTGTGTCAGGAGCAAGCAATCAAGTCCATACTCTAAGGTTCAAACAACTAATTTCTTGATAAGAGTTTGTGTACTCTTGAGGGTCTACACCTGTACACTGCTAGATAAATGCTAACAGAGTTGGAGGGGGAGTTAGTCAAAGGGGTTGGACTTTGTTCTCAAATGTTTGAGTAAGGATTCCAAGCTGATGTGTAATGCTCAGTTCTAAACAGGTTTATTAAAGTTGCAAACTGATCCCCCTCTGCACTCCTGGATCTGCCCTCCCACATGATACCTTGCCCTGCCAGCCTCTCTCCTACCCCTTGCAAATTCTGGTCCCAACTGTGGTCATAAGTTGAAGTCTACTTGTGCTATTTCCAAGCCACAATGACTAGATTCACCATGGTGAGCCTAGACCACAGGACTCCCATAATAATTTAGCATATTTTGACTCTCTCCCTCCCTTCCCTTTTCTTCAACTTCTAGTAAATTAAGAATGTAAAAGCAAATTTGCTGGATAACTAAAGGCCAATCTTATATTCTGTTTCCAGTTATGGTTAACAAAATACTTTGGAGCATTTTATAGCTGGGATTAAAAGCAACCATTCTTTACATCTAAAGTATTTAGTATAGATTATTTATCCTGGTCTTTTTCCAGGATGTTTGTTTGATTTCCCAGTTTTTCCAACATTCAGAAGTGGTCCCCCATTCAGGCACTAACCAGCTGTAACCCCACTTAACTTTTTCTAAGATCAACCAAGCCTTTAGATGCTGTTGACCTGCTGTGGCATTTTTCTATCCTTGAAACCTCTTCTGAAGCCCAAATATACCATTTTTTTTTTTTTGTAGTTTGGGGAAATAGATCTTACAGATGGAGATGGGAGCAACAAACCTCTCAAAGGGAAAGTCTTCATTTCTACCTTTAAAACTATCCCTCCAGCAGAAATCAAACAACTGGAAAATTATTATTTTTGCTATGCAGCAATGTCGTTGCTGAATGCAAATAGAATTCCTGGGGAGGAAGGCTTTGTCTTGGATAATACAGTGTTTTGTCCTTGCATTCTTTGACACATTTATTAAAGACTTGGACAATTAAGAAACAAGATTATATCTTAAATTTGTAATTGACATAAATTGGGTGGATATTCTCTAGAAAACAAAGTTAAATTTACATTTATGGATGACAAGCATAAAAATGGTAAAGGTTTCCCTTTCCAGTCATGTCCAAAGCTAAGGGGAGGTGCTCATCTCTGACTCACAGCCAAGAGAGCCAGCATTTGTCCAAAGACACTTCCATGGTCATGACTATATGCTGAGGCACATGGAATGCTGTTACCTTTCCCACCAAATTGGTGATACCTATTTATTCTACTTCCATGTTTATATGCTTTCAAACTGCTAGGTTGGCAGGAGCTGAGGAGAATAATGGGAGCTCACCCCATTATGTGGCAGTGCTTGGGTCTTAAATTGCCAAGCTGCCGACCTTCTGGCCACCAAGCCCAGCCCATCTGATAAGCATAGGGCCACCACACCCCATCTGATAAGCATAAGGCTAGCAATTTATAAAAGAGAAATCAAATATGGATGCATAGGGTGAATAAACTTGGCAAAGTTGCCTCAAAAATGGGTCTTAGAATTGCTCCCAAGCAGGATAGATGTATATGAAGTAGCAAAAAAGAACTAGATTTAGGTTCCATCTATCACAGTTTCCAGATCATACAGTTCCTACTGTATTCTTACCCAGCTATATTCTTTCCTCAAGCATTGTGATAAATTCTGGATATCAAACTTCAAAAAGGATTCAGAGAAACTAGAAGAGGTTGGAGAATCTTGAAGGACTTCTGAACCAGCCCCTGCTCGACACATAGGAAGACTGCATGGATGGTGCAGCAAAGCCCTGTGAAAGAGATTCAGGGAATGTTAACTTGAGAAGAGAAGACTGAGGCAGGATATAATAGCAAATACGTGAAGGAGTATCACATAAAGGATTGTGAAGTTCTATTCTCTATTATCTTTTATTAATGGTATGTCTTTTAAAAGCTGGTTCATGATGGCATATTTACTGTGTTTTGAATCAAGCATTAGCAATGATTTGTTTGAAGCTCTTTCAGTGCAGAATGATTCCAGTGGGCAGGAAAGAATTATCTCTGTGCAAGAGGAAAAAGATACACAATTGTCTGGTTGTAAAACAACTTCTGTTCTGAATGGAGTTCCACTGCACAGGCAGAACCGAACTTTTTTTTTAATCATTCCAGAGTACAGGATATGGAATAATGGATTGAGATTACAGGAAGGTAGTTTCAGCTAAATCAAATTCTTACAATAACTTCAGACTTGATGGATCACAAGATTTCCTGGGGTAAACATTGAGGGGAACTGCAAGATGGTGGTGCTTTTGGAAAATACCAAATGTGAAATAGTAATAATCTTTTATATGGGAATATTGTATATTCCAAAGCCCTGGTCTTTATTTAATCTATGAGAAATTGCATTTGCATTCAGTTGTGCTGTTTTGTAAACCAATCAGTCTTTCTAACACTTTTTCTCAAATATTGTGACCTTGAAGTCAAATAATGTAATCCTGTGGTTTGTATATTGGAGTAATACTTTAATGCTTCTACTTCAGAAGAGAAGTCTTTTTTTTTACTTTCTTTCCCTTCTGGTTATAGAGAATTTGAAAAAAAAAAAGACAGAAATATATATAGTATATAGCCCATCTCTGTTCATAATAGCAATGACCTTGATCATGCTATCATTTTTTTCTTCTCTCTCTCCCTCTCCCCCTACCCCACTCTCTTTTCCGGATTAAAGGTCTGGAAAAATAACTGAACAGTCATCTCAGATTGTGCATCAAACATGAGTTATGTTTTTATTCATTAGTTAGATATTCTGGGTACAATTCAAGGTGCTGGTTGTCTCCTTTAAAGCCCTTCAAAATTTGGGACTGAATTACTTGAGGAATCCTCTGTCCCTGGTTGTTTCTACCCTTCTCATCCTGTCTGGCAGGATGGATGTGCGTCGAGAAGATGTACCTTTTCTGCTGTAGCACCCATCTTATGGAACATTCTCCTTCCAGAGGTTAGGATGTCCCCAACCCTGCTGACCTTCTGTAAGGTCCTAAAGACCTGGTTCTAGGCCAGGACCCCCAAGTGTGTGAAGGGACCCAATTCCTTGGCTGTGGTAGCGATTGTGGACTGCAGTACTTCCTCATCTGTTGATGAAGATTCTCAGTCATCCAGGTAGAATTGACTGGAGGTTGAGTCATGGCATCTGGACTTCTTTTGTTTTGAGATGTTTTGCTGCTTATCCAAGTAGCATCTTCAGTCTGAGAAAAAGTTGGTTAGGGGATCCCATATATGTCTTCCAAGGTGATTGCAATTTTCACTTAACCTGATCAGGCTTGTTAGATGGACAGTAGGAGATGTGAATAGACAGAGAGTCTTTGGGATGTAGATGTTCAACTCCTAAATCCCTTACTCATCCCCAAGTGGGTTGTTAAGTGTGATCTCC
>JANHZU010001919.1:86079-99228 GCA_032468055.1 Acrochordus granulatus
AAGACTATGCTGCTATTGCTGTGATATGGAAGCCTGCAATGAGTAGTTGTCAGTGTGCTTAAAGCTATTTACCGTGAATGAATTTTTGACTGCCCAAGAAGCCCTTCCAACTGAAATTCATTGCCAAATCCAAATTGTTTATGGTGATAACTATGCTAATGTGAATACCGTGTGGCACTGAGCCAAAAAATATATATACAGTAAACTGGGAAGAGCTGAGGTTTGTGATCAAGAATAAATGAGATGAAATGGGGATGATCTATGACAGCAACCAACAAGGTTCACTTGGCATTTCTTAGGACTATATGGGTCACATTATTGATGCTCTTCAATATCAAAAACTTGATATTGTGCAAGATGGATTCCCTGCATGTTGATGACAGCAATGAAAGCTTCAAGATTTGAAACTAGCAGCAACTATTATCACACTATAAGAATAAGATTTCTTCACAGCTTTGTGACAGCTGATTAAACATGGGATAACCATTATAATCTAGAAATGAAGTGTTAGTCAATGGAATATCATCACCTATGTGGAAAAAAATAATCAAAATGCAGGCTTTGGAAGGAAAACCCACAGAGATTTTAGAATGCAGATGGTGTTATTCACATGGATTTTCTTGAATGAGGTACCAATATCAACGCAGAGTACTATATTGCAATAATCAAAACTTTGAAACGATGATTAAGCAAAGTTCACAAGCAGAATTAAAAAAAATTGCTGCATCATAACACTGCTTGACCTCATAGTTTATGAGACCTTCAAGAAACCAACTGCAAAGCTGAGTTTCATCGTCTTATTCCATTTGCTATGCAGTACAGACTTGATGCCATGTGACTTCCCTTTTTTCCTAAAATTGAAGGAATACCTTTATAGGTATTTGTTTCATTTATAGACATCTGTTTTACTCAAATGAAGAGGTAGACAAGATTGTCTGGATCTAGGTGAAGAGACAAAGTGTGGATTTCTTTTGTGAAATTTTGTTTGAAGGCCAATTCATTTGCCCTTCATTGGAAGAAATACATAGTGAATACTGACTGATGATTGTATATTGATTAATACTGGTACGAATAGTAGTTCGTTTAAAACATTATTTTCCTGTTTTATTAAAATATCCCTATTTAAACTGATTATCAACATATAGTAAAAATAATGCTCAATTCCTACCACTATATCACAAGAATGTCTCATAAAGCACAGCAAAGATTCCAACATCAAATTATATGTAAGAAAATAAATCTTTGACAGGTTCTACTATATTTCCTAATTGAAGGGGAAATAATCACATGAGTTAATTACTTGTACAGATAGTACATTTTAACCCAGAAAATAAAATAGGCAGGAAACTTTTTTTCAAATAAATTGTTCCAAAAATGTAATTTGTACTACATCAAATGCTTTTTCCACATTCACTAAAGCTAATACAGCCATTAAATGATTCCCAGAGTGAACTGCTAAGGCTTCTACCAATAATCTGATAGCATCATATGCTTGGTATCTTTTCATAAAACCAGTTTGTGCAGGATTAATTACCAAAGGTAATCTCTTCTGCAGCTTTTGTGCCAAAATGGCAATCCAAATCTTTGCATCCATAACTGATAAGAATAACCAGCATAATTTGTAGAGTCCTTATCCATTTTTAAAATTGCTTTCATGTAAATTTCATAAAATGACAAAGGGTCCTCAGCCCTGTGGGAGCCAACACCTCTTTATTTTTGATAGTTTTCTATGGAAAACCCATCTGGCCCAGGTATCTCCCTAAATTTCATAGATTCAACTGCATTTCAAAATTAATGATGCAGCTAATCCTTTGAATAATCTTGAGAAAACTAGGATGTTATTCTGTTTAAAAACCTATACATTCACTTGACAGGCATCTCCACAAACACTGCTTTTGAGTATTGCTCCTGTGGAGTCCATTATTATGGGTATATTGTTTAAGTTGTATTTGCCAAGTAAGCAGACATTTTTTCTGTTTTTTCTCTCAATACTGTTTATGTCTGCTTGATAATTTTTAAGAAGTATTCTACACCTACAAACCATACAATTGATCGAGTGCGAAGTTAGCAGATCTAAGAAATAGAAATCAAACAAATAAAGCATTGTAAATAAAGGCACTGTATACTTTGAAAATATGATTTTGGCAAACAATGTAAAGCTTCCCTTACTATATTGATTTAAAAATGAATATAAGATTCTTTTTATTTTATTTTGATAATGAATATATTATAACCCTGTTCTGCATAAAAACTTTAAATGCATCCCAAATGATTTTCATTAGATAGTTAAACTTCTATTTGACAAAAACTATAATAAACTATTGTTGATGGGTAAGCAAAAATATTAATTGATGCTTGCATGATAGTTACATATTAAAATGCTACCTTGTGCCAATATGACATTTCTTACCAAACACCCTTGATATTATTACAGACACATTATTATAGATGGTAATGGAACTGTTAAAATGCTGACCAAATTAACTACATATTGACATATTTAAAGAAATGGTTCAAACAGAAACATGGGCCATAATAAAACAGAAACTTGGGCCATGAGCAGTTGAAAAAATATGCGTTGCAGTACTTGTCCTCTGGAATCAGGTTTCTTCTGAGGTCTGGGAGGCTTAGGGCTTTGAAGACTGGCTCTTTGCCTAGGCCATTGGTTAGGTTGGGTGGAGCCCCCTTCCAGGAGTAGATTGTTAATGCCTGTTTTTGCCATCTTGGCTTTTTAAAGAAAATGCTCTGCTCTTTTTGTTATTGTTTTACATTTTTTCATTTTTTTGTGAACCTCCCAGAGTTATTGGGAGTCGAATAAATTATTTATGTTTGATTTGTCTTCATATTACAACCAAACTGAATTCCTTAATATAAGCATAGAAAGTGCTCCATCACTGTAAATTATTTTTCTTAGAAACTTTATTTTGGTCAGTTAAGGATCCAAGACTGAATTAAAAACCAGAGCCATTGTTCTATAGCCCATGTGTAAACTAAAACTTAGCAAAACCATTATGTAAAATGTTGATGAAAGCCATCCAGCTATCATCATTTTTAACAACCAAGAACACATAACAACCAGAGGTATACAAAAGTTATTGTTCAACTGTAATATTTGAAACTTTTTAAATTTCATGTGGGCATTTTTGATTTTTCACTAATATAGATCTTATCAATCCAATTCTTTATAAATAAATATTTCAATATAATGAGGGGGAGGGGAAGAGATATTACCTTCTCTCAACAGTACCATTTTCATTGTCATCATTCATCATCAGGCCTGCCCTGCTATGGCCTGAGACTATGAATAATGGTCTATACTCTCATAATGATGTTGCAGATTATATCTTCCAAGGAAGACTGTTGGGCGATAAGTTTCACAGGTAAAACAAACTGTAAAGGACAAAAAAAAAAGAGTGCTTAATGATTATATCAAGTAAAGAAACTGCATTAAAAATCTCAGAAGGAAGGACTATTTGCAAAAATGGAATCTAAATATGACATAACTAACCAGCTAGCTAGCTAGTTAGCAACAGCTTGAGATTAACAAACTGGAAAAGCGAAGCTCTCCATGGGCAGTTTTTGAAATACTGTATCCTGAAGGAAAATCAAACATCTCAAGAACATGGAAGTGGCTTAAGAAGAAATCGTTTAAAAAGGAAGCAGAAGTTATGCTGCCCAAGAACAAACACAAATTCCATTAAGGATCGTTTTGGCTAATAAATGCTGATTGTGCTGTGATAAGGATGAAATAGTTTGAACATATAATAACTGACTGCAAAAAGGCATGATTGATATGGGAAGATTTATGTTGGCATTTACAATGCAAAAAGTATGGATTCAGTTAGGAAAAATTACTGAAACATGAAATTACAGATGAAGCCATTGAAAACGATTGAGCAAAATTTTTATGGGATTTACAAATTCAGCCAGATCAATCATCTGTACCATAACAAATTAGCATACCAGACATAACTGTCCTCGAAAAGAACAATTTTTAATTTATTGATGTAACTATTCCAAGAGACAGTAATGTTGAAAATAAGGAATTGGAAAAGATTATACAATAGTGAGATTTGCAATAAATATTGCAAAAAATGGTGAGAAGTTGTTGACAGTGGCACCAATTATACTGCAAGGACTCACAAAGTGATAAACACAGAATGGGATGCTTTTAAGAATATAGAATATAATTCCTTCACCTTTGAATAACCCCAGTACTCCATACGTATCTGAAATAAGAGGAAAGGACTTCCTAGTCAAAGAACAATCTCTAGACTAACTGATCTCAGACCGCCCCTCATTTTAGACTTTGATCACTGAGGTTCTGTTAACACTACATCTCATTTAATTTCTCCCCTTCTTTCAGCCTACTTGTATTGACTATGATCTTTGGCTTCTGTGATAATGCCTATAATCCAGTATTGATTTTTGCTACTAGAAGAACTTGACACTTCAACAGGTCACACAAACAAAGAATTAAAACATTTTTCTTTTAATTCAAAATCAGAAACATTTGCTGGGTGGCTCAAGAGTGACTTGGCACATGTAACTTTGGTAAATACCTTTCAGTAATGGAAAAAGCCTTGCATTAAAAGGCTATGTAAGAATAATCTAGATAATTGAAGACCACTGGAGTTGGACAGCAAACAAACAAATATCCTCTTCCTCCTCCTCCTTATATACAGGTAGGTTTAGATATATTCTGCATTTGGTTCATCCTATCCAGCTCAACTATATTTTATTATTATCATTGTATGTTACCCTGAAATCCCTTGAAGGTTGTAGTCATATAAGCCTGATTCCAGATATTCATATCTTATGAGTGTCTAAATTACAGATAACTCATCATTCAAACTTGTATATCACAAGTTTTCTGATTTTCCAATGGCCTTTTAATTAATTTAATTAACAAATGTTAATTGGTTATTGTATGTTAAAAGCTCTAAATATGAATGAATCATGTTGTTCTCTAAGTGCAATAATACAATATGTCACTTTAAAAGCCACACAGATATAATTGGACTATTTGGGAAGATATACATAAATATATATACATTTATACATTTAATAATGTTATCATAAAAGTTTAAATATTAAAAAACAAAGCACCTGACTGAACGATTTCTTGGGAAATCAGGAGATAATTGTACACAGTAGAAAAAGGAACTATTAAGGAGATGCAACTAATTTTCCACGTCTTGCCATCTTACCAAAATAACTTCAGTTGTGGCAATTTAATACCACATATATTACCATGTGGAAAATCCTTCATTCACATATGACAGAAGTGCAAGGAAGTGACCGATGTGAACTATGTTTTCCTGGAGAAAATATTTACACCACTGATGTTCTATGGAATAAACTTTCTGGTCTACCATAGGCTCTTCTCTGTGTATTGTCATGGCTAGTAAGTCTGAAAATACTGTCTATTCAAATATTTCATTCATAACAAATATATAATGGTTAGGTAGCTTTCTTTCCATTATGCCATTTCCCTACAAAACAAGTTATAGAATATCACTATAAATCCATAGATAAAATGTAGATATATACACCTGCCCTATAAAAAAGTTAAGATACTAGTTCACTGTTTTACATTATTAAACTTAGTTAAAGAAAGGACCCAGTTTGGTCTAGTGGTTAAAGCATCAGGCTAGAAACCAGAAGTCCATGGGTTGTAGACCTGCCTTAGGCGCAAAGCCAGCTGGATGACTTTGGACTAGACACTCTGTCTTAGCTCTAAGAAGCAGGCAATAGCAAGTCACTTTTGAAATCTTGCCAAGAAATTTAGTCCAGAAGAAAAAGAAGCAAGCAGAAAGAGCCATTAAAATAAATGTTAAATGTTACAAAACAATAGTATCTAAATGTATAAATACAACATATGTATTTAAGCAAAAATATAATGTATGAACAAAAAAGAAAAACAAATTAGAAAAAAACATATTAAACAACTCTTGGAAATTGGAGGAAATTTTTCTTGCCTCTCTTTTGGAAGGAAAAAGCAAGTTCAAACACTGATAAAGAATACTTACCCAACAAAACAGATTTGCTTCATCTAGTAAACTAAGGCTGAATAATAATGCATGGTTTGTGATTGCCTTGTTCATATAAAACCAGATTAAATTATGCCTGGAAAACAACTTTATTGAATTGAAAGATGTATGCCAATTTTCCAAGACGCAAAATTTTTATCATTGGGAGTTCCCAGCTTGGTATAGTGGCTAAAACACCAGGCTAGAAACTGGGAGACTATGGGTTCTAGTCCTGCCTTAGGCAGAAAGCCAGCTGAGTATCCTTGGGCCAGTCACTTTTTCTCAGCCCTGGGAAGGGGCCTCCAGACCCCTTTTCATCTTTGTTGCTCTTCTCTGCGTTCTTTTTTGTATCGTGACAACCAAAACTAGATGCAATATTCCAAGCGTGGCTTGTTTTCTGAAAGTTTGTGGCCTTGATGTCATTTTGTGGGCCTGGTGTTATTTTCATCTCTCTTGCCAGTTTTGCCCATCTTTATTGATTTATTTTTTATTTAATACATTTATTTGCCACCCAGCAAACTATAAGCAACACTTGGCAGACTGCTGGGACAGCTACCTTGCCAGACTTTGCAATTAACTCTAAAGTTTTTCTTCCCTCGCTGCTGGAGAGTTTGTATCTGTTTTGGGACTGGATTTTTCTTCTTTGGGAATGACGAAATGGCAAAAGCTTGGTGAGCATTGGAAGAGAGTGTCCTGTATTTATTTGCTGCCATTGGTCCCTAAATTTTTGCAGGAGGAAGATTGCAGGAGGAAGATCGCTTCATTGACTATTGCTGGCTCAAAGATTTAGCAACACCAATGATAAATGTGTGTGTGTGTGTGTCTTTGCATGTGTGCCTTCAAAACAATTTTTGACTCTTGGTGACTGCCTAGAGAGTCCCTTCATTTTTCTTGGCAAGATTGCTGAAGCGGTTTGCCATTGCCTCCTTCCTAGGGCTAAGAAAGAGTGACTGGCCCAAGGTTACCTAGCTAGCTTTGTGCATAAGCAGGACTAGAACTCACGGTCTCCCAGTTTCTAGCCTGGTGCCTTCGCCGCTATACCAAACTAGAACTCCCAATGCTAAAAATGTTGCACCATCTCCTCTTGCACAACTGTCCAAAGGTTTGGTGAAGGGCACTGATCACCTTCACTAATATTACTCTACAAAGCTTTGGCAGACACTGGAGGAGGACATGCTGCTCACCTCATCAGCTATCACTAATAGTTTTTGATGAATACATTCAGAGCTTCCTTCTTCATAACTCCCCAAGGCTTTGATGAGCACTCACCTCCAATGAATGGTAACAGCATTCCATGCGCCCCGGCGTATAGTCATGCTGGCCAAATGACCATGGAAGCATTTCAGACAAACACTGTCTCTCTCGGCTACAAACTGAAGAGAGCACCACCCCCTAGAGTTGGCCACAACCAGCAAGGAAAACCTTTACCTTTATACCTCCAGTGACACCACTTTCCAAAGTTTCAGCAAATCCTCTGGAAGACACAGTGCTCAACAACTTTCAGAAGCACTTCTAAAATCCCACTTGCATCCTCCAGCGGCAAAAGCTTTGAAGTTCAGCAAGCCTGAGAGAGAACATGTTCATCTTCTCCAGCATTTCTTGCCTCTCCACAGCCCCTTTTAGCTGTGTGGAAAACTCTTCTGCTTCAGGGGAATGACAGACGACTCAAAAGTTTGAAGCAGTTTCATCACTTTTCCTCCTTGCATTGACAAGAATATAACCTTGCTTCGGGCATGAAACTCTTTTTTGAGGCAGATTCAAGGCATACCTACGAAGCTAGCAGGTCTCCCTCTTTTTTTAATCTTATGAACTTTTCATCTTAAATTCTCAGCCTGAGTTGTTTGTCTTCTAACTGGGTATTAGTGCTTTGTTTTGCAGAGTGACAGCATCTCATTGTATTGTTGGAGAGTTCTCCAACAGAGTTTCTCAGTTTCAGCAACTTTAAGATGTTGGGATTTCAACTCCAACTCCCATGCTCGTTGGGGAGTGTCTGGAAATTAAATGCCACACTTATGAACGTTGTTGAGGTTAAGAAACACTGTTCTATTGCAACTGCGGTGATTAAAAGCAATATTAAATTAACATATTTATTTTTATTAAATTTATTCAAACAACAGTTGCGATTTTGTGATCTAATCTTAGTTAATTTCTCTTTATCGCGACAATGTACTTGCAATTATGAATTCATAAATTGATAGATTAATATATACGTTAATCTATTCAGATTGATAGAAATAGGGGCATGGGACATATGTTCTTCAGGATTTAGCATTCCAAATCATAGCACAGAGTTGATCTTCCCTCATTCCTTTGTTTCTACTGAAATTATGACCTTAACTCATGGTCGTATATACTGTACGTAGTGCAGTTCATCAATACAATACATCATCTGTGTTTCATTCCATAGCCATAAACCATCTGGATAAGGAGAAAGCTATATTTTACATGCATTGGAATACTATAAAAGTGTCCGCTGGAGTGAGATTAATCCACACATTAATCCACACAGTTTTTAAAGTTTGTGACAAAATCCTCCCATGACCCATTGAGGGCATGTGTCTCACATCCATTAATTGGTTTAATAAACAACAGCAGTAGCATCAGATGTTAAAATGCCACTTTTTCCTAGATCTATCATTTGATCTGAACAAGTATGCTTTTTCTCTGTCTGGTTTGGTGCAACAACCAAGCAGGACAAGTCCAGACTCCAACCAACAGTCAGGACTGCAGAAAGAATAATTGCAGCTAGCCTGCCCTCCACGGAGGCCTTATAGATTGCATGGCTCAAGAGAAGGGCAGAAAAGATATCTGCAGACCCCTCTCACCCTGGACATAAATTGTTTGAACCTCTTCCTTCTGGGCTACACTATAGGGTATTGCATATCAAAACAGCCAAACATGGACAATTTTTTCTCCATGCTACATGACAGGACACAGTGATTACTATAGTGCAAAGAATCCTAAATTAACCCAGAGGTCCTGTCTAATATGCATGCATACATATCAATAGATTGTGGTTCTAGTTCTACAGTTCCCTATATTTCCTTTTCTACTGGCTTCGCATTTGGATGCACACTTTACTGTTGAATACATCATTTTGTTAGTTTAAATCATTATTTTATTTATTGTTGTCTTGCAAGTACCCCGAGAGCTGCAAGTACAGTAGAATCAAATTCCTTCTGTGTCTAATCACGTTTTGCCAGTGAGGTATCTGAGTCTGTGTCCTCCCTGTTTTGCCAGTCAGGTATCCCAAATTTCTGGAAAAAAAATGAAAACATGCAATAAGATTTTCCTAGATTTTGTTACAATGTTCTGCAATGAATGTGTTTTTCTAGTTTCTTCAAATGCACACATATTTTTGCAATTTTCCATTTGAGATGTGGCAGATTCCATTTGAGATATGACATTCCTATTTAAAGATAAAGTCTTACAGACGCTGCCAAGAGAGTCTCAATCTCTCTTGTAAAATATTGATTGATGCCATCCAGTCATTGTCAGCTCTTAGCAACCACATAGATAGATTTTCTCCACAGTGATCTATCCCTAACCTAGTCTTTTAACATTGCACCTGTTGTCACTGTAATTGGATCTGTCCGTCTTGCTGCTGTTCTCTTTTTCTCTTTCCTTCTAACCCTCCCAGCATTAGAGCCTTCTCCAGAGAGCTAGGGCTTTGCATAATATGCATAATAGGACAATCTAAGCTTGGCCACGTAGGTCTTGAGTGACAATTCTGAATTGATTTGTTTGATACACACACACACACACACATGCATATACATAGAATCACAAACCACTTTTTTGGCAAAATTCTGGAAGTGGTTTGTGATTGTCTACCTCCTAGGGCTGGACTGAGTGACTAGCCCAGGGTCAACCTGTTGGCTTGCGCCAAGGTGGGACTTGAACTCATGGCTGGCCAAAGTCTAGGCTGGTGCCTTTAACCGAACTGGCTCTCTTTATCCTTCTTTTATTACTTTTAATTTTATTATTTTATTGTATTTATGTTGAAAGACATAAATACATAAATTTTATCTTTTTAATGTAAGCTGCCCTGAATTGCCTGTCACAAGATGGGCAGCATATAAATTTAATAAATAATAAATAAAATGTCAAAATAGATCAGTAATGGACAGTCCTTATCCTTACCTTTAGAACCTAAAACTGCAAGCTCCAGTCTTGCTCCTTCTCTAACAACTGCATCTTCAATGAAAGCTTCTGAGCACGACAACATTGGTCAAGGGATTGCAACATGTCATCTGCAGGAACTGTAGTAAATCAGTGCACCTCTGAAATTACGTGCACAGGACCCCAATTTTTTTAAAAAAAAATTATAAGTAGATGGATTCTCACAAGATGCCAAAAACACATACAATTTTGGCAATTCCCACTCAATGCTTTGTGAGATTTTAGATGAAAATACCAAATATGCTGGTTGGGGAATTTTTGGAGGTGAAGTCCATACATTTTAAAGCTGCCAAGGCAGGAAATCATTGATCTAGATGGTCTCTCATCCAAATCCTAACTGGGGTTGTCATTACTTAGCTTCTGAGTCCAGGCATTGTCTCCCTTGAGTCAAGTTCAACTTCCATGTTGTTGTCTTGACAATAATGTAGAAGCACTGGCTGGCTTTTTCGGGACCATTCCAGAATAGATAACTGCCCTGGAAGTAACTAATGCACGTTTACAGCAGTCGCGGTGTCCCACGGTCATGTGATTGTCATTTGCAATCTCCCTTGCTGGGTTCCAAGAAGCAAAGTCAGTGGGGAAGCCAGCAGGAAGTCCCAAAAAATGGTCATGTGACATAACACTTAATGGCTGCGGTGATCTGTTAATAACTGCAGCCAGAATTAGTGAACTTACATAAGTGAGTCGCAGTGGATGTGTGAGTGATGATGAAGAGACAATCAAGCCAATCACATAATGTTTCATTTTATAACCATGTCGCTAAGCAATAAAATCGCCAATCCCAATTATAGTCAGTCAGTGAAGAATACCTGTATTTTATCTGCGAAAGTGGGGACATAAATATTTATGAAAATGGGGACATAACCATAATCAAGCTGGTTCTGGCCATAGCCATCATGTATGTACCTTCTATCTCAAAGTAAGAGCAAACAGCCCAGCTATGGACCCTTCAGATACTTTAAAACAACAGCTTCCATCATTTCTGACTCTTTCCATCCTTCATCTAGAAGAGCAAATCCCTATTTCTGTTTTGAAAGGTATTTTTTGTGCAATGCAGAGTTTTAGGTAATAATTGAAAGAGGGTTTTTTTTCAGTTTTCTTTTTGTGATCCACTGAAACTTATGCTACAGTGCAAAAATAAATTAATAAAAAAGACTTGGTGTGGAAAGTTGGCTTGATTGTCTCTTCATCATCACTCACTCGTCCTGCAGCTGTGCAATTCACCTGCACAGTCACTACTAAAAATGGCAATCATTGAATTGCCGTAGTTTTATCCATCATTATCCACGGATGACGGCGGTGCCCCCCCCCGACTAGCTGGCTTACCAAGTCATAAGCTGGCTGATTTACAAATTGTGCATTTCTTTCCTCTCTCATCTGGAGTTACTATAAAAAGCCAGTGTCCTTTGTGACAACGACAATTCATGAACTGCTTTTAAACAACTGTGGTTGCCTACCTCCTGCGGCAGACAAGAAAGCAGCTTTCCCGGCTCTTCTGCCAAATTCACTCTTGGAAATCGGTAACCTGCACCAAGCCTAGTTTCAGATTTCAGGATCCAGCACTTGACACAAGCTTGAATTTGTGCTAAATTGTGCTGTCGCCCAGCACTGTTCGAGTTGTGTCGTTGTTGTGTTATTGTTGTTTTTCGTCATCATGGGTGATCTGGGCCTTTGTTCCTCGTTGAAGACAATAAATCATCCGCCAAAAGATAACAGAGTCACAGATAGACATTACAGATTCTCAGTGGAACTGCTCATTGGCCTGTCCTCTTCCAACGTTGTTGCTGAACATTTATTATAAAACGGTATAATTTTTTAATAGATTAAATAAAGGGAGATCATAGAACATTTAAATAGATGGCAGTAATATAAAAGAATAAGAAATGGTGAGTGGATCCAAGAAGAAAGTAAAGAATGGAAGTGGACTATTTATCTTTTTCAAGTTAGGAGTGTGCATGCGTTTGTGTGTTTGTGTGTCTATGTGTGGTTACTTAAAATATATGTACTGGGTATAGTCCGCTTGTGTCCTTCGCTTTCTTTACAGATCCACTCACCATTTCTTATTCTTATATATAATGGTTGACTTCATCCAACCCAGGAGACCCAGTCTATGGTTATCTCAGGGTAAAATGCTTGCCCTCCACATGTTGGGTGTGCAAAGTGCCCTGTTCAGATGTGGAGCTCCCATCTTGGACAGACTCAGCCATACAAAGATGGCTGGAAGGCTGTTATTTTATTTATTCTCTCTACTTCATTTTGAAAAAGGGAAAAAGTCACCACTGAAATTGAAACATCGCACAGATTACAGGTAGTCCTTGGCTTGCGACCTTAATTGAACATGCAGTTTGGGTGGTAAGTGGTGACAGCCATAAAGCAACTAATCATGTGACCTTGCCCAATTTTACCCACTTTTTTGTGGTGGTCATTAAATGAATGCTGCGGCGCTTAAGTGAACGCATTGTTCGCTATGGGGCATTTCTTTCTGGAAATGGGAAGTAAATACTCAATTTTTTGGGGGGAAAACATTGTGAATCATAGCCATGTGACCACAGGACACTGCAAACAGCCATAAATGAAGGCCAGTTACCAAGTGCCCAAAATGTGGTCATGTGTGACCAAGGTGGGCATGGATATCAAATCTGAAGTTCTGTACAGATCCACTCATTAGTCCTGTTGTTAGTTTATCATTACTTCGAACAGTCACTAAGTGACCAGTCATAAGCCGAGGACTACCTGCAAACAAATTTTAGCAGCTATCAGAAAGTTAGATGCGCTCCATGCTTCAGGTTTTGCAAATTACAGGACAGGCCCAAGAGGTGTTGTGAGGCCCCAGCCTCTTTCACTTAACTTGTGCTGGGGGACCTTCAACATGCCATTCATATCATAAAGATCATGGGTGTCCAGATCTTCCTGGGAGAGCTAGTCCTGTCAATGT
>JANHZU010001919.1:115494-131340 GCA_032468055.1 Acrochordus granulatus
AGGCAGTGCAAGACAGGGGGGCCTGGCGTAATGCAGTCCATGGGGTCGCGAAGAGTCGGACATGACTGCGTGACTGAACAACAACACTGACTTGATGGCACATAATCAATCACCTCTGCAAAGTTTGAAGGAGATATATTTAATTTTGCAGTATTTCTCCCTCTACTTCTTTTAAGTCAAAGCTAACATGGATGAGGACAATACAACAGACATCAAACTATCCAGCAAACAAATTTAGAGAAGTTATGCTGGACCAGTACTGATAATATTCCAAATGAAAAAAACTTACTTCCAAAACAAAAATGCTCTGTAGCTACTGTACCAGCGGCAAGCATTTCTCCCCTCTTAAAGTAGCATGTAGGAAATTAACTTACATTCCGGAGATTTTGCTCAAGTGCAGATAATTATCTTTTTCCCCCATGCTGGGATAAATTTGTGACAAACAAACAAGCAGACATCTAATGGTCTTAACTGCCCCAAAAAATCATTTTCCTTCAAATGGATTAATATTGCTCTTTTGTCGACACTGGAAGTTGTTTGAAATCTCATTCATGCAAGCCATTTTTGTCTCGACATTTTAGAAATTGGAAATTTTCTGCAAAGCTGACATGCTGTGTGTGATTGTGTGGGTGGGTGTCTTTTTGTATCTAGGTGATTGCTGGATCCCCACAGCATACTAAGTCAAAAGTGGTGTGCTTTGTGTGTATGTGGCTTAATGTGTTTCAGGTACCCAGCCTATGTGGCTGGTGAACCTTTAGGGTTTTCATGTGTGAACCTGCTAATTGCGGTTTACTTCATAAACAGTGATCAATAAATCCAATTAATCTATGGTTTAGCATGTTGCCTGAAGTCAATCAAGGTTATTCTGTATCCTTCACTTATCTTCAAGTGCATTTATACATGGACTGATATGTTGATAATGATCTTCAATCAAAAGACATAGTCTGCTGTAAGATGTTGAGATAGTTTTTGGTAACAGTAGATTATAGCATGAGGGGTTTAGGTGGAAAACTAGTGACTAGAAGCTGTTGAAAATATTTTAATTTGAAGTAATCACCAATATTGAAATTTGACCGCAAACTAGTTTGACTCAGTGTACAATTCCAAAAAACTGAATTTGTGGGATGGTTTCAAAAATGAACTGTACAGAGGTATCCAAAGACTCTCATTACTTCTGTGAGAATGCCACAGACTGCACCATTTGGGAGCATGTGTGTGATGTCACGACATATATAGGAAGCAAGTGTGGCTTGTATTGCAACACCATGATGCCATTTTCCTCAATCAGACCCCTTTCCTACTCCATCCCACAGATGTCATTGAAATATGGGTAAGAGAGCCATGTGTTAGTGCCATGTTAACGAGTCATCCCTCTGTGTCTGTGCACATGTTAAAAAGAAAAAAAATTAGATAGTGTTGGAATGAATCTGCTCCTCTCCTATCCAATCAGATATTGGCAAACTAAACCTGCACAAATATAAATTATTAACCTTCTAGGACTAAATAATTAAAATGATATCCTTCCTTTCTTTTCTCAAGAGTATAGACTAAAAATGTAAGCCATCAATGGAGTCTGTCTCAGAAGCTTCCAGGGTGAACATATTGATCATGCAAAATAGTGATGGTTCTGTAGGGTTCTCGGTTGTTTTTTTACAGATCTCATTACCCAAATAAATAACATCATCAGTGCTGGGAGGGAGTTGGATTTGCTTTCTATTCATGCATAAATTATTTGCCCTGTTAGTATTGGTAGGAGTGTTTTTGGTGGTTCCTTGACAAGGATGTTGTTTACTGTTTGATTGTTTGTCTGAGTTGGCAGTTCCTTGATTGGGGTATTTTTTACTGCTTGATTGTTGGTCTAGTATGAATGTTGGTGCTCATGTATGCTTATCTGGGTACTGATTGGAGTGATGTTTCCTTTCATTGACCCCACTGCATAGCTTGTCAATGCAGTGCCCAAATGCTCCTTCACACAACATATCAAACTAGGTTTGATTGAACTCATTTTCTGTGTTGACATAACACATGGATGACTCAAGTAAACAAACCAGCTGGACCCATAAAATGTATTAAGAGAGAGAAGAAGAAGAAAGAGAGGAAAACAAGCTTTGTACTAACTCAGTTTATCCCGTTCAGCCTGCTGTGCTGTTCATGCGGTTTGTAGTCTTTACGAGATCTGGTTAAGTATGTTGTGTGAAACAGCCATTTTTCACTCTGTGCTGACAGTAGGGTTCCTCTGAGCAAGCTGAGAATCAATGCCTCAGCAAAATAACTAATTTCCTCAAGCATTTCACATTAAATCGATAGCTCGTATTTTTGTCTGGTAAGACGATTTGCTAGCAGGATTCTAATACAGTTATCCCACTCAGCCCATCCCATCATTCTTTTTCATCTCCTCACATGTATGTTTCTGTCCCAAAGCTCTGAACTATTCAAATTAAAAGCATCTCCAGAATTTTTCCACAGAATGCCTGCAGTGATTTTCAGCCAAGGCATCCATCGTGATTAAAGATAATAGCTACCACCTAATTGTGATCGCTTGCATTGTCTCTGAACTCTAAGAAGATAGCAATGGTGAGAGGACAAACTGAAGACGTTGAATTTTTTTAATACGGCTGCCCCAAAAATGATCTCTACTTCCAGATCGCGACACACAGCCCAGCAGTGGAATGACTTGTCCTCCTTCCGTAACCTGAGCTCTGGAGGTCTTCAGAAGATAAGTGCCCGATAAATGATGCTGGTTGAGGAGGAGGGTGGGGTAGGAAGCAACCCCAAGGCCTGAAAGGTCCTTGAGAGATGAGAATCAGAGCATGGGGTGCCTTCGGGAGTTGGGGAGGCCTTGGAAGGCCCAAGGGCCCCTGCGGCACCCCGTATCTGCTTAATGGCCTGCACATTTGTTTATGATTGCATTGGGGAGAACAGGGACAGGGGGCTCATAAGTGAGGTGATCACATGGGCACTTCATTTAATGACAGTCACAACTTCTGACCTTAATGGGCAGGCTCTATTACGGTTGTGAGCTGAGGACTACCTGTAAAACAATAAAGCTGATTGATTTCTTCCACGCAAATTGTTGAGGTGTCAGCTAACATCACAAGATTCAAACATGGTCTCTGTTGGTAAAAATCTTCACAAAAGTTGCGTACTGTGCTTACACGTAATTTCTCGATGTCAAATTCATCTCCAGCTCACTTCCTGATCATATCCATGTCATTATCTTGACAAAGTGGGCCATTGCCTTCTTCCTGGAAGATGTTGCTTTCAAATTCTCAGTCCAGCTCACACCAATTTCCACCTAAAACAGTTGGAAAATTAGTATGGGGCAATTTCCAGTTTAGTTTGCACCGTCACTTCATCCCCACATTTGGATCAGACCAAGCATACATGCACAATCAGTTCAGCTAGCAAAAATAGAGCTTGATGTTTATTTATTAAACATCAAGAGATACCAAAACATTAACATTTAGACATGGAATAAAAGGCAGGTAAAAGCTGCGAGCATGAACAACAGACAAGAATTTACACTATCTGTAAATCCTGGGACCTTTGAGGAAGGGAGAAGAGATGCTGCCTAGGGAAAGATTAGATAAGAGAGGACCTGGCCCTCAGGAAATTTGTATTATGAGACTTTCAAGATTGATGTCAGCTTCCAGGATAGACTAGCCAGGTTAAACAGCCAGATGACCTAATTCTACTTTATTGTAAGGCTTAATTTACAGAATCTTGCAAGCCTTAACATACACATCTCCCACTGTCTCTTACAGCCTGAGAAGTTAGGGAAGTTCCTTTCTGAGTCTCTTTCTGTGCCCATTATGCAGCTGCAGGCTATGCCTTCTCATTCCCTGGGGAGCAATTTTTCCCTCCTATCTCCCAAGGTCACTCCCACATATCATTTTCACCAATTAGGTAGATGCAGATGACATAGCCACAACAAATAAATAAATAAATAGGATTAACCCTGCTTAGTGACTGAGATCAGCAAAAATCACTCTCATGTTCCCACCTAGTTGATCTTGTTTGGTTTTGGAAGCTAAGCAAGTTCAGGGCTGATTAGCTATTGCATGAGGATGGCCAGAGAATTCCAGGGCTGTAGTTACAAGAAAGCTAAATAACATCCTGGACAAAAACAGTGGCAAACTCCTCCTGTAATACTGCCAACATACAGTCATTATAACTCCAAATCACCTTCAAGGTTTCTCTACTTTATAATGTCCAGATTGCATGCTTAATAGATTTTTGTTCAAAACAATCTCTCATTCTCGGCATTTTATATTTATAAGCTTAAGTCCAGAGTAAACAACAAGCAAGAATTAGTAATATTTTTTTGTAGCTAGGAGATATGCTTATTGATTTTGGAAGAGAGGAGGAGAGTTCAAAGTAGTTTCATATATGTAGATAAGTTTGGGATAATTGGTTAATGTTTAGACCCAATGTTACAGTTTTTGGGACCCCAAAATTCAACTGTCCTTTTTTGGGATATTAAAGCGATATTATGTAAAGTACAGAAAAAGAGTAAGGAATCACCATAAGGGTCCATAAATATTAACTTTCACTCCCCCTCCCTCCATCATATCTCTGGTCAATTAAAGCTTTTCACCTAATATAATACATTTTAGTAAGATAAGACAAGAGTAGAAAAGGTTAGTTTCCTTTATCTGCTTTGCAGAGTAGAAGAATGTCTTTAAAAAATCCTGAATAAGGCAAGGAGGGATTATATTTACCTTATTAAATGCCTGAGTGGGGTAAGGATCTCTCTTTCTCTCTTTTATGTTCAATATATGCCTTGTGTATTTGCAATACCCCAAGTTCTATTCTAACAAGAGTGGGAGATTCATTATGTGTCATCAAGTCAATGTTAACCCTTAGTGACCATGTAGATTGATGTAGATTGTCTCCAGGATGATCTTTCAAGTCTCCAATGGTGCACCCATCATGATTGTAACTATTGTAAGCCCATCTTCCTTACCGCTAGTCATCTTCTTCTTCTCTCTCCTTCTACTTTCCCCATCATGAGACCTTCTCCAGAGGGCTAGATCTTTGCATAATGGGCCCAAAGTAGGATAATTTGAGCCCAATCATTTGTGTTGCATTTGAGAACTCAGGATTAGTTTGTTTATTGGTTTGTCTTTCTGGCTCTCCATATGATTCTCAGGAATCTTTTCCAACACTATCCTACAATTGCAAATACTTTAAAATATCTTGTCTTCGCTTTCAGACCTCTTTCTTAATCAGGTTTCAAAGAAACCTGTTCTCTATATAACACTGCTAAGAAAAAAAAACTGCATGCATACAACTTTCCTTTCTTGCACAGTGGCGCAAGCAATTAAGACACTGGGCTTTTCAGCAGAAAGGTTGGTGGTTTGAGTTTGAGACCTAAGAGCTGCCATATAACAGGGTGAGCTCCCGTTGTCTGCCTAGCTCCTGCCAACCTAGCAATTCAAAAGCATGTAAAATGCAAGTAAATAAATACTATAGGTACCACCTTTGGTGGGAAGGTAACAGCATCCGTGTGTTTCAGCATATAGTCATGCCGGCCACATGACTGTGGAAGTATCTTCAGCCAGGAAACAGAGATGAACACCACCCTCAGAGTCTGACATGACCGGCAGGGGAAGCCTTGATCTTTTTTTCCTTTCTGTCAAAATATCTTGCACTGATTTTGTGATTTTACAGTGACATGATCACTGTAAAATTTAATATTCAAACTTATAAGAATAAAGACATGTGGCACCAAGAATACACAAGAGATATCATTGCTGTAAGAGATAAAAAATCACTTGAATATGCTTATCATTTATGTGTAATTAATAAGACAGGTACAACTTGTTTTAATCATGGTATACATTTGACCCTAAAGAGCCAGGTTTGAAGACCTGTATTTTAATTACTTAATCAAGAATATTTTTAAAGCCATGTTTTCAAGAAAAAGTCTTTCCAGAATACTTACAAATTTGGAAGCAAGCTAGAGTCAATGAGAACAAGGTCTACCACATTTTTCATGGAGGCATTTGATGTTCCTTTAGAAATATTTCTTTAGGTTTTAAAGGGAAGTTCTTTGCTAGCTAATTACAACACTATAGTATTCCATATGGAAAGGAGACAACTAAACATATCTAGAGTTCCTGCTATATGAATGATGATGCAACAAAATGGCAATTGTATATTTCCTTAGATTTATTGTGGTCAATAGTTGGAAGAAAAACACCTACAGCCACTGCAAACACATATTACTACTTAGAAAAGTCTAGAACAAGGGGTGAAACATATCAAAGGATGCAGGAAATGGGACAAGAAAGTAAGTAGTTCAATTATCATGAGTCAAATAAAGTTATTATTTGTCTGATGTAATTTATGTAATCTGGAAGGAAAAATATGGCTAGCATCATTCAACAGCTCATGGAAAATCAATGTTCAGGTAAATTCATCAATCTTTTTTTTTTTAATTTGACGAGAAGACTGGCAGGCAATTAGCCTGTACTCATCCATCAGGTCACCTAAACTTTTCTTTAGCTGGAAAGCCAGTGTGGTTCAGTGGTTAAGGAGATGGCTTAGAAACCAGGAGATCTAGGCCTGCCTTAGGCATGAATGCTGGCTGGATGACTTTTCAAGCCCAACCCAGCTCATAGGGTTCCTGTTGGGGGAACATAGAAGGCAGGAAGATTAGGTATATTCACCACCTTGAGTTGACCAAAAATATTTTAAGGTGGAATAAATAACACTAATAACTGCAAAAACCAGCAAATACAAATAGAATGACTGTGGCAAAAGAAAACAAAGATACTACCAGTAGTAACAGATGCCTTGAGTACAACCCCAAAATAAGTGGAGCACCATTTGAACCATTTGAGCATGGAAAATCACCATCAGTCAATTGCAAACTGTTGCTTTACTTGGATCAGCTTACATCCTGCAATGACACCTTTAGCATCATCAAACAACAACTTCTATCCCATGTCCTTAGGAAGGACTCAATAGGTCGATAAAAATGCCAAATCCAAACTTTAATAACAATAATATTAAAGTTTTGAATGTTGTCAATTGGAGTACCCATATTTCTGGCCTGGAGTTGCATAAAACAACAATTTGT
The DNA here is from genome assembly GCA_032468055.1 of Acrochordus granulatus. Taxonomy (NCBI): domain Eukaryota; kingdom Metazoa; phylum Chordata; class Lepidosauria; order Squamata; family Acrochordidae; genus Acrochordus; species Acrochordus granulatus. Next base: position 122,582 of record JANHZU010001919.1, read on the forward strand.
GGGTGGCGTTTACCTCTCCATATTTAAGAGCTACAATGACTGTATCATCTCCATCAGCAGCTCAAAGTACATTTTACCTGAAATTGAGGAACTATAGCCAACATCTGCCACACTACCATTGGTCAAGAAATTGAAGATCACTGTGTAGTGTGAAGGGCAAAATGCCCCACAATTCAATTTCCCAATGGAGACCAAACAATCTGCTTGAGCCAAGTATACTTGAACATGTTTAGGACAAGGTTCTTCCCAATGAAGGAGGATAGAAACCACCTTTCTGTTGTCATATAAGAAATGCTGATCAGTAATAGTATCAAATGCCATCATCTTAGTTTTGATGGGTTACATTTTCTGCTTATAGTGAGAATATAAAGTTAATTAAGTGGAATGCAACACAAATCAACTTTGGTTAGTTACTTCTTAGCTCCCATTTAAAAATACAAGCAAGGATTTAATCCAGTACCTGCAAATTCCTGAGCAAGCTATTAAGAAGGGGCCTTGATAGTTTGTAGGTCTTGGTTCAGGAATTGGTTTTACTCCTTTGAGTATCATCCTTGCCTCCAGGTATTATTGGGAGGGGTGTAATGTAAACCAAGATGACATCTATGAGCATACAAAGCCATAGCCATAGCTGCCTTTTTTTTTTACTTCCCTGGTGATATCACTGCTTGCCTCCAGAGTAAAACATGGTGTCCATCATTGGTAAAAGAAAGAACAGCTTCTACATATGTCGACATATAATATTATAGAGTATTGGAAGCCTCTTAGAAGAAAATTGGGTCAAAATGAGATATATATCTTGTAAGCAAATACAAAAGAAACAGCAGAGTCTAACAGCCTACCAGGGAATAAAGATCAATTAAAATCCATCTTGACTGATGATCGATTACTTGTTTTTCTCTGTTTTTAATTTTAAAAATCCATGCAGAATATTTCAAGTCTGCTTAGAGGCAATGAATGCAGTGACTAGGTTTTTCCCTCCTTTTTAACAATTAAAATATTTACAGCCAGGCTATAATATAGGTCAATATCGGGAGAGAATGTCACACATCAGCAATGAGTGTTACATGATTGGACCCATGGGGGAACTTAACTGCTCAAAAAGAGAATGGAAGATTCCTCAACTATCTTATACAGAAAATGAGATAAGACCACACCTTAGGGATCTTCACAGATTTTTTAGAGGTTGTCTTCTCAGTTTTTATAGTTGCATATGGCTGCCATTAAGTCTTAGGGAGAAAAAGCCATATTTTGGGAATGTAGGGAGAAAGAAGGAAAAAGCTTATTTCTTATAGAGTTCCAACTACTGTCAACATTTGGCATTTTGTAGAAGCCACCAGAATCTTAATGCTAAAATAAATCATCTACCCTGTTAAAAATTGATACAGTGGTTGATGTTCTGAGCAGCATCCAGAAACTATGGCTAATTGCAATGGTATTTTCCCACAATGCCTTCTGGAGCGTTACGGGAAATCAGAATGATGCTCTTCACCTTCTGGGTACTTCTATTTCGAGATATCGTAATCATTGCCTAGGAGAGATATCAGCGTTCGTCTTCCGTCAGGATGTCCTTGAACATAAGACTGGATAGTTCTTTCCATTACTTTTCTTAATGGTGGAGTAAAATTAATGTTATTAATTAATGTGATTTTCATGCTATTAAAAAGATATTGTTCCAAGATTAATCTGTATATTCCAATGTTAATCACAAAGAATTATTTTCTTTAGGTAGATATTGTGGAAATTTAAATGGGAAAGCAGACCACCTAGGATTTTATTAGCTAGAATGAGATTATTCACTGAAGATAGTGATTTTAATTCATCAGATTTTCAAAACTGTTATTGGGCATATGTTTTATCAATTATATCTATGCGGAATGAATATCTAGTAGGACATCAGTATTTGTGGGCTTTGTTCAAAAATATTAACGTATTAAATCCTGCCAATTGCTAGGCTCAATATACGATACAGTATTTTATTCTTGGTTTTTATAATTCTATAATTTTAGGGTTAATTCTACCCTAAAAATAGTGGGCAAAGTATTTTGTGGAAAGCTATGGACAAAATCTGGAATATTTACATGAAATCAATTACTTTGTACCAAATATTTTAAAGATTTTTCTCCACTTCGAGTGGAATTTGGCCTCCCTAACAGTGCCACTTCACAACAGTGGCTATATAATCAACTCAAGCATGTTTTTTTCATCTCCAGATGGATCAAATGCTTTGGCTGCATCTGAGAATTCCAAAGCATTAATGGAGTTCATGTTTGAAATTAAACCCTCATCTATTCATATCAAAAAATGAAGAACATTTTTAAAGTCAACATTAAAAACATATATGGTTTATGAATTAAAGAACTGGGACACCCAATAATAGATTATCAATGACTGTGGGTTTTCAGAAACTTAAAATTTATTTTCAGTGGATTTAAAATTAACCGTTTCATCAAAATATTTATTTATTTAGTTTACTGGACTTGAAAGGGTGGGCATCAGATTGTCTCTGTTAGTGATATAAAAAAATTGAGAGGTCCTTGACTTGTTTGATTTTATGCTATGAATCACTGAAATTGTTTTGGGGATGATATTTTAAGGTACATAAACGGGGCACATATTTAATCTCAAAAATGTTAATGTTTTGTTAAATTATTGTGGGAGAAGGAGAGGCTGAGTCAGGAGTAAAGACGGGGATCAGTTTGGAGTCTCTGCACATGCACAAACACCAAAGGTCCAAGCCCTCGTGAAGACTGTTAGGCTTATCTGAGAAGTCCAGGTGTTGGGCTAGCAGTTGGAGAAATTCTTGTGACTTATAACCTCAATAAACCTTTTAGATTAGAACTGAGCTATTCAGGCCTGATTCTTCAAGCCTAAAAACTATGTCTCAAAACTTTGGAACTTGACTATTTTTAAAGTTATGTTTCCATCTGGCCTGGGGTGTTGCTAAGACAATTATTTTGAGAAATTGGAAAAGTAATAATATCCCTAATATTAAAAGTTAGATTTAAATGACGTGTAACTTACTCATTTTTGCAAAGACAATTTTATATAATAATCCAAAAACAACTCAAAATATTTTTCTTTGGCATACACATTTAGGATATTTTGTAATGTGATACAGTAATTAATTATTTCTTTTCCTGAGATATATTTAGAAACGTATTTCACATTTGATTAATAGGTGCCAGATCTCAATAGTTTTTCCATTTTCTGTTTGTTTCATTCTGGTTGTTTTTTTGGGGGGGCGGGGGGATATATGTTATATATCTATATATATGCTATATTGGATATATGTTCTTGGTATATTTCTTTCTCTTTTTTGACGTCGTCTCCCCCCCATTTCTTTCTGTAAGAATGGCGAAGAAATCAATAATAAACCAATACAAATATTTAGAATTATATTCCCCCAAACTCTAAAGCAATTTCTGTCCCACTTAGAAACAAATTCACAGAGTTTATCAACTTCTTACTCAAAAACGACAGCCAAGCAAATGGGGAAAGAGAGATTAAGCCTCAGGGCTCGATTTGGATGAGACACTTTGTCTAGACAAGCGATTTGTGTCTCACTATTTTGACATGCTCTGCCTCAAGTTAGTAACCCCTGTAGTTGGCTGTCGTGCATCAACAGCAATGCTTCTATGTGTGCACAGAAGCATTTTTCTCATTTCAAGAGAAACAACACCCACAGCTGTTTCAGCCATGGGCCATTTCCCTTCACCAAAGTAGTTCAAAAAGCCACTTTGACATTTCTTCAAAGAAACATGGCCTCCAAACTTGGAGCAGGTATTCTCCCACGATCAGATTAAAACAAACTCATCAATTCTTTCCTTCTTGTTTTCTGAAGGTACAGGTATTCCTTAATTTAGGATTGTAGAGGTCATAAATTATGATGGTCATAACGTAGGTCACCCATATGACCGACTTCATTTTATGACCTTTATTGCGGCGGGTGTTACGCAAATCCATTGTTCACTAGTTATTTGTTTGTTTGTTGGATTTATATGCTGCCAAAATCCAAAGACTCTACGGGGCAGTTTTGCTGAAAACCAGAAGTAAATACTGATTTTCTGCAAAAATGTCATAATTGCAGGCAAGATGTTGCAAAAGGCCATCAATTTGGGCTGATTGCTGTGCATCCGAAATGTGGTCATATGACCTTCGTGGAAGGGTGGGCAGTTGTCAGAACTTCAGAACCAGGTCATCCCCTTTTGGTGTCTGTCATAACTTCGAACAGTCACTAAGTAACTGGTCATAAGTCACGGACTACTTGTATTTGCAAATGTTAGAAAAATCATGCAAACACAGTGAACACCATGAAACTGTCACCCATTCCTGGGAAGGTTACAAACAGGACAGTGCTTTGGTCTAAATGATCTTCCTTCATATTTTCATAAATCAAAAGGAGAATTGGGCATAATCCCACTGACAGGTGAAGGACAAATTAGGAACTGGAAGACAAACTGGAATGTCACAAAGTTGGCAGATTTCTGGAGTTTGACAGAAAAATCAAAAAAATGACAACGGGGAAAGTGAAAAAGCAGTTGCCTAGTTAAGGTATTTGTTGGTTGTATTTGGATTATTAGGGGAAATTTTAAGGTGCTTTTATCTGTTATTAACCACCTGGAGTTGTAATAGCAAGATAGGCAACCTCATCAACAAAAATACATAAATAAATAACATTTAACATGTGCTATGTTTAAACATGTTTAAACAGTTTATGTTTAAACAGTCCCTGTTTAGCAACTGCCTGTATGAAATGGTGATGAAAAAGTAACTTTGATCTTTGCAATCAAAGGAAAGCTGAAGTAAGATCAGCAGCACAGTCACAGGTTCATGCCGCAACTGCTTCACTTAAGGACCAAATTGCTGGTCCCAGTTATGGTTGCTAAATGAGGACTGTCTATATTTTGTTGCATTGCTCAGGAAAAGGAAAAAAGGCAGCACTTTTCATTCCTTTGGGACAGCAGAAAACCCCCTTGTGTTCAGAGTTTCATTCCAGTGCTTGAGTTTGCCATCACACTACCTTGTGTTTTACAAACGTGGCAACTTTAAGATGTGTGCACCTCAACTCCCAGAATTCCCCAGCCAGCATGTTGACAGATGAATTCTGGGAGCTGACATTCACACATCTTAACTTTGTTCAAATTTGAAGAACACTGCACCAAACTATCACCTGCCCTTTTGGGCTTTTTGCTTAATTCAATGTCTGAACATAACCACTGTCTTCTAGAAGCTGTGGATAACGGCTTCTCATGACATGAGTACAGGGTCACAATGGCTATTCAAACAAGCCATGGGTTATTGTGATGTGTGAGTCTTTAGAGCTACCTAGCTGATATACTTTTCTGGGCCAATCGCTAGTCCTTACTTCTAAATGATCACTTCATGGGAGACACAAAAGGACAAGATTGGAAAAGATACTGGAGATCTTCAAGTCAAACTTCTTGCCCAGGGCAAAAATCCATATGCCACCCCAGACAAACCTCTAGTGATGTCTCCATTATTCCAGAAGGCCTGTTATTCCTTTGTATGACATCTTTCATGATTGGAAAATTCCTCCTTATTTATCTCAACAGTATATGTGTGGCTTTAAGCCCAGATGGCACAAAAAGAAATAAGCATAAACCACTGGTCTCTGTCTATGCATTCATCTCTGTGCAAGTGGGTCTGACCCCATCACATTTCTCTAGGCATTTCTGTTCTTCATTTTTTGTCACACTCACCCCACTAAATTGGTTATCTTTACAGCAACCACTCTTTTAAGTCTGTGACTTTGTGATGGGGTAGGCTAATAAGATCACCAACATGACTCCTAATGGATTATATACCTAATCTATACTGCTGACTCAGTTGCTGCATTGTAAATCAGACTCATTTGCCTGAGCGATACTGCCGGAGAGCACTAAACACATCTTTTTGTTGCTTGATTTTCTTATTAATTAGATTTATACTCTGCCTTTCCTCCAGGAATGCCAAATGGCATCCTTAGCACCTTCCCTCCAATGCAAAAATATCCTCAGTCATCCAGGGCATAAAACATATCTGGAGACTCTCAATCTTGTCATCTGGATTTTAATGTTGATGTTGTGCTTGAGCTTTTGACTTCATCACAAAGTCTTTATCAAAACCAATTAAAAATTAAAATAGGAGAAGGAAAAGAGTCCATCGATGTAAAACAGACTCATTGCTATCCCCCATTGCTTTTCACCTTCCCTCCCATTTTTCCCAACAATTACCCAATGAGGAAGGATGGGCTGAACCAGTGGTTCTCAAACTTGACAGCTTCCAGATGTGTGGTCTTCTGCCTGCTGGCTGGGGAGTTTCATTCCGATGCTTGAATTTGCCATCATAGCTGGGAAATTCTGGGAGGTGAAATCCACACATCTTAAAGTTGCCAAGGCTGAGGAACACTGGGCTCAACTATAATAACTGATCTAGGGTCTCCCAGTGAGTCTCTGTGTCTGAGGGTGACCTTGAACCGAAATCTTCCTGGTCTAATGAACTCCTTAATCATGGCTTTCAACAGTTAATATGAGCATATACTTTTGAGATAGGATCTAATAAATTATATCACTTGAAACCCCCACACACACTTTTTAAAGTTATCTCTCTGCACATTTTTCCTTCTCCCTCCTTACCAAACCAGGGCCTCTTCCTCCTGTAAGACAGGGTTGCACCTAAGAAATGACTGTAAGTCTCTTATGATTTGGTGTAAAACTTTGGGTCTGCGTTCCTATGACATCAAGCTCCAGATGGATGAGACTGATTGGAAAATTTCTTCCCCTATCTCCAAGAAGTTTCCAAACATAGTGAGGGAAAGAACTCTCAGAATTCCTGATCTCTCCTGAGGTTGTGCTTTGGGCTAGATTAAGGCCATCTGATAATCTAACCACAGCCAACATTGATGCTCTTCAACAGAAGTAAAATTCTGATGCTGTGATAAAGAAGCAAGTGTGATATCTAACAACACCTATAAAACCAAACATAAACTTCAGTCACTCAACCTGCCAAAGAAGACCAATGCAGATCAAAGATGAACACAACAAATAAGGAAAATTACACACACAAACACAAGTCAACTTAAGTCCAGTATGGCCGTGAAAGAGTTAAGGCCATGATAGCTAGAGAACAAACAAATTCTGCAGTGCCCTTTTTCCCTCAGTATCTTAAGGACGGGCTTATTTTGCTGAATGGTTAATCCAAGGCAACTCTGAATGCCAGGAAATCAAGAAGGTGGGAAAAATAGGACCACTTTTGCAGTGTCTGTCGATCCCTGGAAAGGGATTAAGAATTGGAAAAAGGTGAAAAAAGGTACAAAGTTTTCCCCTGTCAGTCATGTCCGACTCTCGGGGGCAGTGCTCATCTCTGTTTCATAGCCGAAGAGCCAGCGTTGTCTGAAGACGCTTCCGTGGTCAAGTGGCAGGCATGACTACATGCAGAGGCGCACAAAATGCTGTTACCTTCCCACCAATTTCGGTGGTACCTATTTGTTACCTGCATTTTGCTAAGTTGGCAGGAGCTGGGGCAAATAGCACGAGCTCACCTTGTTACGCGGTGCCTGGGTCTTGAACTCAGGCTGCCGACCTTCTGGCCCACAAGCCCACTATCTTAACTGCTAGGTCCCTGCACCTACCTGAAGATTGGAGGGGGTTTCAAAAAAGTGAAGAGGATGGCCATGACGGTGGTATCTAAGCCCCTGCCTCCTTTTCTATTGGTGTTGCACACATCTTGACTCTTTTAATCCTCCTTGCCTTCTCCCAGTGTTGAAAAACACATCTCTTCCCCTGTAGTGGGCTGTGAGAATTACCTTGGGAAACAGGAGGAGGAGCTGCACCCTAGACAACAGTAAGAGAAACTTGAGTCCATAGCAGGAGTGGGGATGGGGAAAGAATCTCAGAAAGTAAAAATCTTTCCTGCCTGCAAAGGAATGGGAAGGGAAGGGAAAAATACTTTCAGACTTGCAAGATTTGTTACTATAATCTTTCCAATAAAGTAGCATGGTTTGGGTTTCCTTTCTGGACTAGTTCGAAGGATTGCGAGCCAGAAAGCCTTTTCTCCCTCCCTTGCCTTTATAGATAATCCTTGACTTATATACTGGAACATTCTCCCACAGTCCTATTAACTAACACTGAAGTGTTGAGCATTAGTTAATCACCCATGTGACTGACTCAATTTTATGACCTTTTTTGTGGCAGCCGTTATTCACAATGGGCCGATTTTGCCAAAACCTGGAAGCAAATGCCAGTTTTCAGCAAAGATGTGATTAAAAAATGGTCACATGACTGCAGGATGCTGCAAACAGCTTAAGTATCGGCTGGTTGCTGAGTGCCTGAAACACAACCACGTGACAGTGGGGGGTGGGAATGGCCACCTGAACTTTGGAACTAGGTCATAAGTACCCCCAAGAATGTCTGTCCTAATTTCAAAGGGTCACTAAAAAACCAGTCATAAATCAAGGACTATCTGTACTTTCCTAAGAATTGGGGAAGATCCCTTCTGAAAAGCTTTTGCCATCCCCACCTCTATTTTGGACTCAGTTTTCCTTTACTCGACTATTGTGTGGGCTGGGACCCTCCCTCCTCTCCTCCAAGTTAATTCTCACACTCCATCACATTCCCCAACCTTTCAATTTTTATTTATGTGACTATTGGATTTTTATTTGGAACACAAGGCTTTTTCATTTATATTGTTGCTACTGTACCAGCCTCCCTGCTGCATAGCATCTTCCTTGCCTGAGCTGACTGAGGCTATCTCAGGGCTGG
>JANHZU010001919.1:139830-153166 GCA_032468055.1 Acrochordus granulatus
AGTGCTAAGCCAATGATTTTTAGCATAACAAATTCAGCATGTCCATTTAATTGTCTTTATGACATACTGGAAGTTGGTTTAATTAATGGAGAACAGGAAGACATAATACCCAAAAAATAATTAAAAAACAGGTCAATAAACCCACTTAAAATCTGGGATTTATTTCAGTCAGGTATTTTAGGGAGAAAATTGCAGGATAAGATAGGAAACTGCAAATATTAAGAGCACAAGAACGGTTAACAATGTTTAAATATGAGCTACAATTTCTCAAATACAGAGAATGTAAAGGTTTCCTTAACACAGATGGGCAAAAGATCCTGTTCTGGTCAACCAGATTCTCTCTCTGAAGTCTGTCTCAACAATTTCTTGAGTTAGTCTCTAAAGCGACAAAGTCTGAATTAGTGTTTCTTAAACTTGGCAGTTCTAAGATGCATGGACTTCAACTCCCAGAATATTCAGCCAACATGAACAACATTGGTCTAGATCAGAAGTCTATGCTGGCTGAAGAATTCTGGAAGTTGAAGTCCAAACATCTTAAAGTTGCCAAAGTTGGACATGCCTGGTTAGATGAACTTATCAAACCTAACTTTCAAAACGGTTGTGAAGATTTCAATATAATATATGGGATTTGGAGGAGGTGAGTGGTGTTATCTAAAATGTTCTACTTACATAGACTATTGTAGACTTAACATACATCAAGAGGTAGCAGGTATCGTTTTTCAACTCTACACAGACTAATGCAATTAATCTTAATTAATGTTAAATTGACACTAGCTGGAAATTTCTGCAAAATACAAGAAGCTCAGAAACATAGCTGGTGCACTGTTAACTCAATTTGATCACTTGTGCTGGAAATTAGCACTGAACATCCATCTTCGTTCATTATGGTTTTAGGAGAGGTCTGTGTGCTCACAGTAGGAGAAAGTTAATTATATTCTTTTTTTTTAAAGGCTTGTTAAGTGAGGTTTGGAATGTCCCTCAGCAAGTCACAACGAGAGAATAAATTTAGTATGCACAAAAGATTATCATTGTAAATTCACCAAAATTTAGAATGCGATTGTGTGCCCTGTAGGAGAATTACTGAAATTAAGATGAAATATATTAACTTGCAATGGTTTTATACATTTATTTTTATTTATTAATCAAATTTACCTAGCGGCTCATCTCATGGAATTGGCATACAACAGTCATACTTAATTATATGAGTCAAAAAATACAGTGCCAATCAGAGCTTTCTTTTTTCATATTTGGTATAAATATTGCATGTGTTACATATGAAGAGACAGCTGAATGTTAGAAGAACTAACTGCATGGGTCCATAGATTGCCTAGAAATCCATGCATATCACATACAGCAGTGCAATGTTCCAGATTCAGTTCTGAAAAAGTATTTGAGAGTAAAGAGAAGCATGAATATAGCACCTCTTGGTGACTCATTAAGACAGATGAATTCATTTCTAGGAGTCACACAATCCGGGATTTGTCTGCTTTAATAAAATGTTGGCAAGGCTTCTGTTTTGCAGTTTATATACTCTGAAGGGCTTTTTCCCCCAGAATTGAATCTAAAACATTGTACAGCCTGGAGATGTTATCTAAATTAGACAAGGCTGGTGAGGCCAATGGGACCACTCAGAAATGGCTTCCCACAATGGACAGGACAATTTCTCCTTCCATTTTGTTTTTTGGGTAGTGGATAGTGGAACCTTGCTCCATGCATGGTCTCTAGTGCTTCTTGGCTGGCATCACCCAGCATTTATGGCAGAACTGTTTTGCCCTCCTTTACCCTTCCAGGCACACTGCATTCCACATCCCATGGAAACCCATCCCAGGAAATAACGTTCACTTCTCACAAACCATACCAAATTCCCCTTAAACAAATGCAGGATCAAATGCAAGTCAGGGCTGAAGCTGCCTACCTCCCCCCGCCATTATTCTCACAAGGATCCTATAAAACGATTTTGAGTGGTACTTGCTAGCCTGCCTAGTCATCACTTGCACGAAAGTAGAGATTCACTTGTTCATTTATTGGGTCTGATACCGCAGATTAAGTGGGATTATAGCTCCAAACTGAAAGAAAGGAACTTGCAGTCTATTGCTAATGCATAATTCACAAGTCATGATTTTCTAGTCCAGTGTTTCTCAACCTTGGCTACTATAAGATGTGTGGATTTTAACTTCCAGAATTCCCAAGCTAGCATGCTTTCTGGAGAATTTTAGAAGTTGAAGTCCACACATTTAAAGTTATTAAGGTTGAAAAATACTCATCTCATCTACACTTTCACAATCTGATATCCTCTAGATATAGTAAATTTCCACTCTCATAAAGTTCAGCTATGCTGGCTAGACAGTATAGCTGAAAGTTATGAGAAATTTACCCAATCTAAAAGGTACCAAGTGAAAGAAATAAGCCTGATATGGTTATTTCTATCCTGTTAGCATTCTGGGACTAGCAGACAGGTTCAATCTTTCCTTGGAAGTAAGTTGACAAGGATAAATATTGAATTAAATTCTCTAAATCCAGCTGATACTTTTACAGATAGTCTTTGGCTTACAACTGTTCGTTTAGCATCCATTACAACAGCACTGGGGAAAAAAATCACTTATGACCGATCCTCACATTTATATCTATTGCAGCATCCCCATGGCCACATGATCAAAATTCAGGCACTTAGCAATTGGCGTGTATTTATGACAATTGCAGTGTGTTGGATTCATGTGATCTTCCCAGATAGATTCCGACAAGCAAAGACAGTGGAAGAATCCAGATTTGCTTAAAGATCATGTGATTTACTTAACAATTCAGTGATTCACTTAACAACCATGCTAAAAAGGGTTGTAAAATTGGGCATGACTCACTAAACAACCACCTTGTTTAGCAACAGAAATTCAGGTTCCAGTTATGGTCATGTCGAGAAATGCCTGTACTCCCCAAAGTTTGCACTTCAGTGTCAGCTTTTGGAGGGGAGCTTTCATTTCTTCCCAATCTGATGCACCCTTGGAGCAATTTTCCCTCTACACATGGATCTCTGCAGGGTATGATTAAAAACAAATGTGGAAATCTTAAGAAGTAATGCAAAAAATCCTTAAAGACATTACCCAAGGTATGAGTGAAAAAGTCAAGATGGTGGCCACATCCATGCTACTGAAGCTTTGATTGCACCATTCTGGACACCATCTTCACTTTTTCTGCCATTTCTCTAAGGATTTTTTTGCACTTCTTCAACATTTTCATATTTGTTTGTACCTCTGATAGATTTTAACTGATTAAGCAAGACCACGCATGCAAAATAGAAGGCACGTACTGCAATTTATAGTTAAAGATGAAAGGCACCAAGTCTGAATATTCTCGTTCATCTTTCATTTAATTGACAGGTATTTATTATAGGGAATCAAATTAAAAGAGTGGAATTTCTATCCAGCCTCAGCTTATCTGTCAGAAGAGCTTATGTTTTACACCACCTGTACAAATCAATAACCACCCTGATTTGCTGTTTTGTTTGTTTTTAAAGACACGATACAAATGAACAGCGAGGCAAGAAAAAAACAAACTATCATTGCTATCTAACAATGAAAAGAAATGAAAAAAGAAGGTGTGTGGGGGGGAGAAAAGATTGGGAAAAGTGAAACAGCTTTGTGCTTCTTTGACTGATGGGTTCAAAGAAGCAAGAAGCAGCCCAAAATTTGAATTCAAGAAATCAAGTGGTAGCAGTTGTTCTGTTAAAACAGTAGCTGGGGTGGAGAGCGAGAGGAATTAACCATACAAGCCATCTCAGGATAACAAATAATTTCTTTGGGGCATTGAGCTACAAGGACCAACTAAGCAAACAGCCTGGAAATTATTTTATCTCCCTTTCAGCCGAGAAGTTTCAAATATATGCTGTGATGCTTCGTTAGCAGCCCTGTAGAAGTGGGTTAAGACAATGCCCCCCCACTTCTCCATCCTCCTCAGGTTGAGTCATGAATTCAAGAGGAAGATTGCAAGAGGTTCAGAAAAGCCCAAATGATCACCTAGAGTGATCAGAGATCCATGGTAACATTATGTATGTACTGGAGCTTGTGTAGCTCTTTGGATTCGAAAGGGAAAAGGTGTTTGAGCACATGGGAGGGCAGGCACGATAAATTCATCCGCATCTTCTTGAAGAAAATGCACCTTCTTCCTGATTTGTCCTGCAGCTGCAGAAAGCAGCCATGTGATGCTAGGAAGAGACACAGTTGATCTAAGGAATTATAATCGGGTGCTGCTTGAGCATCCTTGCACAAATTAAAACACCTTTATATTTTTTAAAAAACACATCTGTTTACTTATTAACTGACATATTTGTTAATTGCCCCAATCCTACAGCTCTGATCCATGTACAACAAAGTCAAAAACAAGGACAAAAAAACATGCCAGGGCAACGTATCCAAAGTGTATAAACAAAGATACAGATGGATGCTCATAAACCATTCCATGGAGCGAAAGGCCTGGTAGAAAAAGAAGTTTTTAACAACCTCCTGGAAAATAAAAATTCATGCCCTGATCATCTCTCAGCTGGATTATGGCAATGCGTTCCATATGGGGCTACCCTTGAAGCATATGTATAAGCTACAGCTGGTGCAGAATGCAGTGGTGTGGACAGTTCTGGGAGCCTCTCGGGTGGCACATATAATACTGCTATTGCACATGCTGCATTGGTTACAGTTTGCTTCTGGATCCAATTCAAGTTATGGGTTATTATCTTCAGAGGGATTATTGAGTCTGTCCTTTGTACCTTTATAACTATCTTGTTTGGTGCAGCAACCATGCAGGACAGGTATCGTCTCCAATGAACAGTCAGGATTGCAGAAAGAATAACTGCAGCTAGCCTGCCCTCCATGGAGGACCTATATACTGAAAGGGTCAAGAGATGGGTGGAGAAGATATCTGCAGACCCCTCTTACCTGGACACAATTTGTTTCAACCTCTTCCCTCTGAATGGTGCTATAGGGCATTGAATACCCAAACAACCACAGGGACAGATTTCCCCCCTTGCCATCATTCAGCTGAATACCTCATGCTACATGACAGGACACCAAGTGCAAAGAATTCTAAATTAACCCAGAAATACTGTCTAAGATGGGTACATACTTATCAGTAGATCGTGGTTCAAATTCTACATCTTACTATAGTCCTTTTCTACTGGCTGCATACTTTGGATGCAGGCTTTACTGTTGAATATATAATTTCATTTATTTGTGTATATCATTATTTTATTTATTGCTGTCTTCCACGTACTTCGAGAGTCAAGTATATCAGAGTCAAATTCCTTGCATGTCTAACCATATTTGGCCAATCAAGTATCTGAATCTTTAAAGCCCTATATGGCATGGATCCAGAGTATCTGAGGCACTGTCTTGCCCAATGGGGCTAGCTCACCTCACTCGCTCTAGCAAAAAGGGTTTGCTGTGCACCTTGTTGGCCAAGGAATTTCTGCTGGTGGGGTCAAGAAGAGATTTTTATGCTGTGGCCTAAGCCCTGTAGAGCATTCTACCATTGAAAGTGCTCCAACCCTTCTGGCCTGCTGGAAGGATATAAAAACCTGGTTTTGCCGGCTGGCTTGGGGACCAAATAGTTGAAAGTAGTTGTGGGGTAAAAAGGCGATCTCATCCCCATGTCATCCATCTCCTTGATTCTAGTTGTTATACACCACTGTTATTGTAATAGTAATTTGAATTGTGTTACTGTTTGTAAGCATCCCAGAGTCACCTTATTGGTGAGTGGGATTATTACTTAATTAGATTAATAGATAAGGGAGTCATATTTCATATGGATCATATATGGAATGTTCAAGATATTTCATAATATAGGGTCACTAGAGAAGAATGTCTTCCACCTTCTTCAGGTCCCATAAAGCTCACAAGAAGGAGAGATTTTCAGCAGATCCTCTTGAGGTGACCAGACCAAAGTCATAATGGATGGGGCCTTTATCCCTTTGAATTCAAAGAGCTTCATGGCCCCACATCAAATGTATTTCACAGAAAGCACATAATATTTCATGTAGACCTAAAAGGGATTCAGGGAACCATGAAGTTTGCTTCACCTTCCAGCAGTTGCTTTTCACTTTCACAGTAGGGATCAATGACTTTTCAAATGAAAAGTTTCAGTTTCATATACTATGAATATACTAAATGCCAAAATCAACACATAAATATTCCTGAATGCTGCACTTATGTGCAAAGAGAGAGATCCTTTCAGAATGACTCCACTTCTTAGACTTTTTAAACTGCTTTTAAATTAGATAGATAGTACTCAAGGTAGACTATCTTCTCCTCTATCCATCTCCTCCATTCTGTGACCTTAGGACGACAAATAAAGGAGTTGGCGCTTCTCCTGGGCTTCTCTTGGTCCCAGTGGTGACACTTGAAACCATTATTGCAATATTTAATCTCACTTGAGTTTACGACAAAACTTCAAAACTGGGTTGTCTTGTTCCAGGTTAGAATTTTTTTAAAAAGCCATTTTAAATTAAAGCTACATTTCAAACTTACAATATTTTGCACAATTCTAATTCAGGGCTGTGCAATGTTAGCCTTGCTTGTAGGCCTGTTCTAAGGATGCTGCAACTTTGTTCACTATTTGCCTGTTGCCAAGTATTTGAACCTTTATTTAGAACCTTGTTCTAAAAAAAGCTGGTTTACTTCAGCATTTCTGAATCTCAGCAATCTTACGATGTATGGATTTCAGTTCCCAAAATTCCCCGCTACCATGTTGTAGTCCACACATCTTAAAGTTGTTGGAGTTCAGAAATGCTGGTTTAGTTCATTAGTTACAGGTAGTCCATGATTTATGTCCACAATTGAAATGAGAATTTCTGTTGTTAAGCAAGATAGTTGTTAAGTGAGTCAGACTCAGTTTTATGATTTTTGTCACAATTGTTAAGTGAATCACTGCAGTTCTTAGATGAATCATGTGGTCATTAAACAAATCTGGCTTCACCTATTGATGTTGCTTGTCAAAAGCTAGCTGGGAAGTTTATAAATAGTGGTTGCATGACCCAAGGATGCTGCAACTTTCTTTAAATACAAGCACCTGAATTTTGATCATAAGACCATGGGGATTCTGTGACGATCATAAGTGCAAGGACTGGTCATAAGACATTTTTTCAGGGCCATCTTAGTATCAAACGGTCACTAAACAAATGTACATAAGTCAAGGACTACCAGTGTTCCATTATTTCCAGAAGAAGAATTGTAAGGTATAAAAAGGCTGGTTGAGACTCTGGGAAGCCTTTTGGTTCTGTTGTTGTCACTGTAGTTGGCACAAAGTGCTCCTTTGCAAATTACATCTCATACATCAGAGCTCACACTGGTCCTGGACTGGTTTTCATAACTAATGCTATGTTTGTTACATAGAGCTATTCTGAAACAATAACTGGAAACCTCTATTGGAGCAAATTATGGCCTCTGCTAAACTATTTGTGCCATTTGTTTCCCCAAGGTCCTCCCAAGAGAGCAGCCTGCCGTGACTGAAAGGTCCTGGTGTGAAAAATAAAGTAGCAACTCTTGGGAGATGTAACAGCAACTTTCTTTGAATTTCTGCACCAAATGTTTGCACACAAGCCAGAAACCAGGTGGAAATGGTCTCCCATTTCACCATCTATGAATTGGATGACCCTCTGAAGAAAAAAAAAGGATGGGGAATAGGGGAGTGAAAGATTTTCCTGCATGCCCAACTGTGAAACAGATGTTTGGGTCAAGTTTGGAATTCCATTGGGAAATGCTTACATAAATGTAGCATTTCTGAAAGAACTATCCTTAAGAAATGTCCCTTGGCAAAGTATGCGCCACTGAAGAAGGAAACAGAGCAGAGGACAAGTTCTATTCAGGTGTAGAAAGCACACTGTTGTTGAACTTTGGGGGAAGAGAGAGAAAAGAAAACAGCCCCTTGGAGAGCTGAGTGAATACATACAATTTATTTTGATATTGCTCAGTGTCAGACAGGAATGCACTTCCAAAACTGAGATGTTTCTCTCCCGGATTGGAAGGGAACGCAGAAGCCCCATTTCAGAAAGGAATGCTTTCCTGATTCTCTTGAAAAAGCATCCAAGAATTGATCCAATTCTCCATCTGTTTGTCTGGAAGTTGTGCCCATGGTTACATCTTTTGGGACCCACCCATTTTCTTGTCCCAGGCTACTTTTATTGTATTTTTAATTTGAACACAGTGAAAAGGAAACCAGCATGCTGTGAGATTAATGGCTGAGTTTGAAACTTGGTCATACTTTCTATTCTAGTAATCCTGAATTGATTGAACCCTAGAATCCTAGATTTGGAATGTATGTTAGAAGTCAGCTTATCTAACCTCATCCACAAGGGCTTTTTCACTAGAACATTAAACCTTCTGCATCCTCCTTTTCAAATTACATCATGATAACCAAGTCTAATTCTAACCTGTGGCCCCCAGCCATGGCATGGGTAGAGGATCGCTGTGTGATTTTCCTGTGGCCCTTGATCAAGGCAGACGTCTTTTATCTTGTTGTTTCTCAGCTGTAACAAATCCAAAAACAGAGTAAGATCCTGCAAGGGTAAGATAGAGACAGTTTGGCAACACAATTACTTTGCATTTATTAGAAGTGTTGATCACTACTCTTGCTAATCTTTTTTTTTTACTTACAGTAGTTTAAATCATCATGAGTTTGGGATGAATATCTTTTTTTTTAAATTCACCATCATCTCTACAACTTTCTTGGCTTTTCATCCAGTGATTCTGTCCCCAGCAAATAGCAGCAGCCAGGGAGGTTGCAGATCAATATAGAAATTGTTTCACAGCAGCCTTCTTTATCATCTTGCGTGAATAAAGCAAGCTCAACAATGTCACTAAAACAAATCCATGGATCCTGCCCTTTTCAGGGCAAAATATCACCAAGTACAAAGATGTTGTGATATGTTTAGAGAACACAGAGCAAAAATGTTCAATTAGTGAAGGCTGCAGATTTATTCCAAAAGGCATACCTAGCCTTCTTAAACAAAGTTTATTTTCTTTAAAAAAGGCAAAAAGAACAGCACTACCAAAATCCAGAAATGCTACCAAAGTTTGCAAGATAATCCAATTATGTTTCCGAGACTACAACAGTAGGGATTGGGGAGGAGAGGGGACACCTACAGTCTGCAGATTTAATCTCCTTGCTGTCCTAAAGCATAATTCGCACTGCAAAAAGTAGTAATGAAAGAATCCCAAGTCAGAAAAAGCTGGACTAGCGTAGGTGTAAATTGCTATTCTTCCTCTTCATCATAACCAAACTCACTGTGGGCTTTCCAACCCGAAAATACTATTAGTGTATCTACCAGATATCAAGAAGTATTTATTCTGGTACATAGAAAATGGAAGAAAATACATTATTTTTATCTTTACAGGATGAGTCTCTTAGGTATCTATCTCATTGTCTCTCAGATTTTTCCCCTCTCAGCCAAACATTTATCTTTCCAAAGAAGTGATAGGAGATTGAAGATTTTTTTTGGTAACCTAAAACATCGTCTTTGGTCTTCCTCCTTCTCTTGGTGGAATGGAAATTTGATATACTGTAAAAACAGTGGAATGTCCAGTCCTAAGTGATTGGTTATATCTACAATAGAATGGCAATTGAAAATGAATTATGGGTGAGTTATTTCTGTCTATTTCCTTAGGGAACAGCTTATCAAGGAAACAGCTTACAAATGAGAGCTTCTGCAAACTTCTTAGTGCAATGCAATGGCTTTCACCGCACACAGGTCTACCTTTTAATACTAGGCTGAATATGACACAGATGTGGTGGATACCTGCCCTATTCGCATACTTTATCAAGCAAGAAATAGAAGACTTCAGTTAAGGAGAACATTGTGAATGTCCACCATCACACCATCACCCATATTCCACCCATAATTTACTTCCCAACAGCTGTTTGCTGGAGACATTTTTCCTATTTTGAGTTCTGATGTTCAAAGTGAATTCAGAGCAAAGAATGACTTTGTTCACCAACAAAGAAATGTTGGTTGAATAGTGAAGGGGATATGGAACCTGTTGACTATAAGAGTCAAACTATTGATCAATCAACTTCAATATTCTACGCAGTGGCTGCGTTCACCCAACACAAAACCAGATCAGTATAATTGTGTATTGGACTAGTATTCACCTTATTTACTTGCTTATAGGGCTTTTTGAATGCTCCAGTCAGAATCAACTCTTGGTCAGTTGCTTTCTTTTTGGTTTGTTTGTGGCATAGTGGGTCATGTAAATCTAGGCCATTAGTTTGGTTCACTGCATTATTCAAACCCAGAAGAATGGATTAATTTAGTAATTATGTTAAAGAGTGGTAATGAATGTAGAGTTTCTGACAAAGCTCTTTCCCAAACTGACCTTAGATTCAAACTTCTGCACGTAACCCACCGAGCCACAGCTCACTACAATTGAATTTAGGAAGTTACTCTTAAATTAGGATTGTTTAAAACATAAATTTGGAAATTTGATTTGAAAGTCACTTGACTGAATGAAGAATCAAAGTAATTTTCCAAGTGGACTGGCAGTTCAAATCAATTCGATTTCCATACTAATTTGAATGGTTAAATTAGATCAAACAGGCAATCGAAACTGAACTGAGATTAGAAGTAGATGACGCCCAATCAGTACCATCTAAAACCACTTCAGATCATGCTGAAAACCAAAGCTAACTTGGTGCTGCCTACTCCAGGAACAGGAACCCTATGACCCAGGGTATGGTCTGTAATACCCATCAGTTCTGGCCATGAAACCTAATGTCAATACATGACAAGAGTTGAGTTTCACAAACACTGCAAGTCAATCTAGCCTAAATCTTCATAATCAAACCAGAATATAATAATAATAACCATGGGCAAACAACTACAAGAAATACAAAAGAAAACAACAGAAAACATCTACTCATCCCTTTATAATTAGGGCTGAAAGATATACTGTACGCTTCATACCCAATTTGATACATCAGGGAGACAGAACAGAGACCAAGGCAAAGGTCTCGAGATGCTACTACCAGTTTGATCTGACAACAATGAGATGATAGGTGGATATCTATTTTCAACTGTTTCTACAAAGAGAGAGCCTCAAATGCAGTTGCTACATTGGTGGATCATGTTCATAATAAGGAGGATCTTATGATGCACATAAAAAATATATTTTGCAAGCAAAAGATCCTGGCTTCATACTTTTAGTCTTTCCATCCAGATAACGGAGCTGGGAAATTGCTTACAACACAATGTATTGCAGCCATATAGTCAGATATCATAGGGCAAGTAGTAGAGAAACAGCCAGGTTCAAGAAAGAACCATCTTGAGATAGAACCAGGATTATTTATCAGGTAGAAAGCTGAAGTGTACAGCAATGTGCAAATTCTGAAGCTTCAATTATAGCTTTCACAACTCATAATCAGCAAAGTCAATGTTCAAGAAAAAATGGTGACTGAAGTTTCAAACACCTGAAAGACACTAAGTCTCCTGGTGTAGATTATTCTGGATTAAATGAAACATGAGCAAATGAAATTGACTCCAAAAATCTTTGCAGCCTTCTGTTCTGAAAGCAAGAATTATGTTTAATAGCCATTGTGGTTGGATGAAAAAGTTTTAATTCCAGTATTGAGTAAAACTGGCTGACTCTAGTCATTCCCTGCAGATCTCATTAGAAAAAGGTTGGGGGAGAGATGTAAAATATATCCTAAATTCACAGTGAATTTCTATACCAATTCCATATGGTACTTCCTTCTCATCATAATTACCTCTCCATAGGCAATGGTATTATTGTATCTTCTCATTTCTGGGTAGACGTGGTCCAGGTACCACTGGAAACTCTTACATTTCAAACTTTTTCTTAGTGCTTTTCGCTCCGAAATGTCCCCAATATCAATTCCTGGGTTCTGAAAGACAGGTACATGGTTGCATCATTTTCTGGTTTTGTTGCTATGCTATGAGATGACCAGATTTTCATTACAGGTAGTCCTTGACTTACATCTGTAATTGAGCCCAGAATTACAGTAGTAAATTGTGTGGTTGTTAAGTAGTTCACCACACAACTGGACCTGATTTTACAATTATTTTTGCATTGGTCATTAAGTGAATACTGCTCTTATTAAGTGAATCCATTCTCCCCGATGGGCATTTTTTTGCTAGAAACATTGGTCATGTGACCATGGGATGCTGCAAATGACCATAAAAGGTGAGGTGGTTGCCTAGCACCCAAAATGCAACCATGTGACTTTGGATGGTGGGATATGTAGCCATCATAACTTCAAAACTGGGTCATAAGTAGCTTTTGGGGGGTCCACTGTAACTTCAAACAGTTAAGCGACTGGTCATAATTCAAGGACTACCTGTAATGCCCACCCAGCAGTTCGAAAGCACGTAACAACTGGCAAGTAGATAAATCGGGTACCACTTCAGGAGGAGCTGGCCGGCTTCGGCGGGTTGGTCGAGGCGAGCGGCGAGGAGTTGAGTGGCGAGGCGAAGGCAGCCCACCCTCCTGCCGAGGGCAGAGCAGAAACTGCGGAGATGCCCGGATTCAACATCGCCCGGCCAGCAGGGGGGCGGGGTTAGTTTACACAATTGTATAGATATCTAACCTTTGTAAGCCGCCAAGAGTCTTCGGAAATTGGCGGCATAAAAGTATGTGTAATAAATAAATAAATAAATCTTTTTAAAAAGTGTTGTTAGGAGTTTTTCTCTTGGGTTCTCCTTCTCTCCATAGTTTATGATGCCACCCCTGAGGTCTTCCTCTTCTTTTCATATTAAAAACCCAAAAAACTTAATATAAGATTGTTAATGTATCTGGTGTGGAGGCCAAACTGGCTTCTTTATAAACTCTTGAATCTTTGAAACTAGAGTCATCTCCACCATAAAATTCCCATCCATCCCAGCCAATATGACTAAAGATGTGAGTTATAATTCCATGGTAAAGCACCTTGTTTGTATGGAGAAGATACAAGTTCAATTCCCAACACCTTCCAACAGGTAGCTAAATGTTTTCCTGAAATCTGTAAGAGTGGCAATATAGAAAACATTCTGAATTCAGAACACCCCATTCTGATTTTGAAACCCCATATTCTGAGTGTGGGAAAGTTACTCTGATTCTTTTTTGAACTGGAGGTAACTCCAAATATGGTTTGTAGCAATTATCTGAGATCCGTGCTCTTACCCTTGAGCACCAGATGAAGGTATTAGGCACACAAGCTATTGTAGAAGCAGAAATTATACTCAAAAGCAGATCCAGATGCTAATGGCAAGGAGCAAGCGAGAGAGCCAGAGAGAAAAAGCTCTCCCCCCTTTTCTTCCCCATTTTTATTAGTTAGTCATAGTTACAAGGTTACATAATTAAGAGATCGG
>JANHZU010001919.1:169989-186882 GCA_032468055.1 Acrochordus granulatus
GGGAGGGAGGGAGGGAAGGAGAAGGGGAAAGGAAAGGAAACAGAAAAAAAGCAATAGCACCACTCGCAATATATTTATTTTTTGTTGTTTTGTGAATTTAGAGAAAATCCTGAATCTTCAGGGAGAAGTTAAAACATTTCAGAAGGAATGTTTTTGCCACGACTTTCCTGAGTTTGAATCAAAAGAGAATGAAAATGTTAAAACAGCTACAGAATCATATAATAGCCCTCTATATAATTAAATTTAACACACATACAAATATCAAATCCTGTTATGATCATAGTTCAAAAGGAATCAGGGACTGGAGTTTGGGGAAAATGAAGAACGTACCCATCTATTATATAGAGTGTATTTTACTTTTCAATGACAAAACCAAGGAAGGAAAGCAATTGAGCTGGAAAATTGTACAGGAGAAAGCTGACCAAATTCCTGGCATTTACAACCAATGGCATCTGCAGGAAGTACAGGCAGTCCTTGGTTAGCAATCACTGTTGGGGCCAGCAATTTGGTCAAGCAAAACAGTTGCTGTGTTAAACTGTGACTGTGCTTATGATGGTGGGGTGGGGTGGCCAAGTGGTTAAGACACCAGGGTTGTCAGTCAGAAGATTGGCAGCTCGAGACCCAAGCACTACCACATAACAGGGTGAGGCTCCCATTATTTGCTCCAACTCCTGCCAGCCTAGCAATCGGAAAGCATGTAAATATGCAAGTAGATAAATAGGTACCACCTCTGGTGGGAAAGGTAACAGCATCCATGTGCCTTGGCATATAGTCATGCTGACCACATGACCATAGAAATATCTTTGGACAAAATCTAGCTCCCTTGACTGTGAATCAGAGATGAGCACCACCGCCTAGAGTCAGCCACGACTGGCAGGGGAAACTTTACCTTTACTTATTATCTTATTTCAGCTTTCCTTTCCTTTACATACTTGCAAAAGTTGTAAATGTGAGGAGTGATTGCAAAATTACTTCTTTCTCACCATCATAACCACAAACGATTTGCTAAACAAAGCAACTGCTAAACGAAGACTTGTCAAAAACAACAATATGGTGGCCACATCTGTGCAAATGAAGCCTCATATTTTTTTTACACGGGTTGCAACATAGGTAAAAATGGGGTGGCACTTCAACTGGATGTTTAACAGTTGACTTTATTCACACCCGCACAAAAAAATGGATGCTCCTCTTTGCAACTCCAGCTAGAGATTAATACCACAACAGGAAATAGCCATCTCTGGGTCAAGTGATTTTTCATATTCAGACAAATGTGGTGAAGGATATTGGGCTGAAGATCTCAGCTTAGCTTTATTTTCTATTTCAGCACATTCACAAAACAGAATCCTTTTTTCCCATACCGCTCTTTTTCAAGTGACATCGTGCAAGAACAAGCTTGGGAAACAAAATGAATTTACTGAGAGTTTCATCAAGAAGGTTGGATGAAAGACAAAAGTTGGATGTGATGATGAAGTGCTGTAATGATACCATTTTTTTCAGAGCAGAATGTGTGCGTCTTCCTGAGCAATCTGTCTAAATGTGTGCTGTGTGTCTGTATGTCTGTGTGTGCACATAAACTGATTTCTTGACAAAGCAAGCAGCTGTTCAATGCCCCAGAGCATCACTAACAGAGTATATGAAGGAATGAAGTCAGTGATGGATATCATGCACAGCATCGCTCACAGCAGTCATTAAACTATTTTATCTGAAAAAATGCAAAATACATATTTACTTTATCTGGTCCTTAACTCGGCTAATGTGCATCTGGAAAAAGTACATGAGCCCTGAATGCATAACAAATATGCTTCCTTACTCCTCTTGAATCCCATGCTTGAGATGTTAATGTGTGGTTAGTCCCTGCTAGACAGGAGAAGCAATGATACATGTGAATTTAAGAGACAGAAAGGGTAGATTCACAAAGCCAAATAATTCAGTTAATTAAAGATTTGACGGATGAATTTATACTGCCTAGTTTTTGGTAAAGTTTTGTTTGGGGTTGGTTTTGATGGTTGACTACGAATCCAACCTTTGGGGTTAGTTCATGGTTCAATGCAATATATTATGAAAACCCAGAAAACACTTTCAATATTAAATGTTTATCTGCCTGTGGCCAAAGAATTCTAAGTTCCAAAATGTAAAATGCATTTTCACAGCAACATGCCACATGTCCCATGTCCTCATTGTTCATAGAATTATTACTGTTATTATCTGTTTTGTAAAACTTTTCATGTGGGAATTTTTAATTCAGAACAGCTCAATGGCATCTGTGGCAAACCGCAGTGCTGCCAAAACTGCAAGACTTGATGACAAACTTACATAAAACCTGCCATTCCAGAATTGTATCACAATGTCTAATATAAGGACTCAAGTTAAGTCATTTTCATGATAAGATGGGAATATATATCTTGTAATTTGCATCCCCATATTCCCCCATATGCCAACTGAAGAGCTTTTATTCCCACTGTCCATCTGAATGGACCACTGTCCTTTGTTCGTTCATTCAAAGCACTTTTTCATTTTGATCTTTCACCCAAAAAATTCCCCGAGCAACTTTCACCTTTCTACAGAAAAATGATTCTTGTCCTAAGGTTGACAGTTTCAAAGACATGAGTGTCAAGGTGAAGGGAATTAAGAGGATGAAAGAAAAGAAGCCAAATCAATATTCAATTCTTAATCTTAACGTTCTTCAACAACTATCATATTGAGAACAGGCTGTGGAAACACAGGTTAAATAATAATTAAAAAACAATTTGGTGACCACAGTCCTGTGGTTGAAGCTCTGCTTTTATGTGTTACAGTGTGACACACATAATGTAATGATCTTGGGAGATGGGGGAAAGATATGCTGCCTACAGAACACTCCGATAAGAGACAGCAAAGCCCACCGTTGATAGTGGTCAGGGCAAGAAGCTCAAAAACAACCCTCCATAAGTTATTGGGCTGTAAAGGAGAGAAAGAAAGAACTGTACTTTCAGACTTGTAAGGTTCTATTAATGTAGCTTTACAATAAAGTAGAATTTGATTTGGTTGTGTTTCCTGTCTGGTCTCCCTGGTAAAGCTGACATCAATCTTGCAAGTCTGAAAGGGCAATTCTTCCCTATAAATGTGAATTCCCCACCTTCACATTGATAGCCCAAGAACTTAGGGGAGTCATTTCTGAGCCTCTTGCTCTGTCCCTTAGCCAACTGCAAGCTACGCTCTATCTTTTCTGACTATTCCCTAGACAGTATATCTTTTTCTCATCTCCCAAGGTCTTTCCCACATACCTTCACACATTTTAAAAGAGAAGACAGGGATTTGCGTAATCCTGGTCACCATCTTGACCTGTTTGATACCTTCTTTGCAGACACACCTACTAATAGTGAGACTTGGACATGTGTAAAGCGGCTGATCTCTTAGCAGAGGCAATAGTTGTTTTATTTAACTTTTCTCACTGTGATATCAAACCTGACAACATACTTTTCTACTGGAAGGACAAAACACAAATGGTGTAAGGAAGAAGAAGATAATATTTCCCTTCTATAACTTTTGGTATTTTGTTAACTTGGTTCACATATTAATACAATATTTTGGGAAACCTATTTTTAAGACAGCTTGTCAGTACATAAATCATTCACAATGGAACTGATCTGAATAAGTGCTTGATTAAAAGCCAGACATGAAATCAACTTAACAAAGTTTCTATATGAGCTGTGTGCTATGTTAAATAAAGAACCAGAGGAATTATGGTGTCACAGATGTGGAAATCAATCAGGGTTTACTAAATACTTATCTATTGGAAGAATTTCTGTAATACTTAGTCCACAGATGAATACTTTGTCCAGTTCAATATTTTGAAAGTAACATGGAAGAAGTGAAGCAAGATCAGTGGAAAACTAACAGGATGATAATAGGCCTTGGAAACCAAGCCCTTTAAGGACAAGTTAAAAGAAGCTGGCATATGTAATGTGGAAAACAGAAGATTCAGAGAAGATATAAGAGCAATCACCAATAAAACCTTTCATAGCACAGGGCCAGGTTGTGCAGGTAGTCCTCGACTTACAACCACAATTAAGCCTGGAATTTTGATTGTAAGTCATTGTGATCATTAAGCGGTTCATCACATGACCTGACTTGATTTTCAACTCTTTTTATGATTATCATTAAGTGAATCATCATAAGTGAATCACATGGTTGTTAAGCAAATCCAGCATATCTAAGGGGCATTCTTTTCCATTTTCTGCTAGAAAACAGCAATAAAGTCACAAATTGCAGCCACATAACCATGGAATGCTGCAAACATTCAAGAATGCAGGTTGATGCTAAACACTCAGAATGTGATCACATGACTGCAGGGGTATCAATGCAGCAATCATAACTTCAGGTCATAAGTAACTTTTTTTGAAGTCCATAGTAATTTCGAACAATCATTAAGTGACTGATCCTTAACCAAAGACTACTCTCTCTCTCCCATTGTTTCTACCTATACCATAAGATCTGAGAGTTGACAAGCTTCATGCCCCTTCCATTAGGCCAGTGTTTTCTCAGCCTTAACATCTTTAAGATGCATGGGCTTCAGTTCCCAGACTTTCCCAACTAGCTGGGAAATTCATATGAGGAAACCCAAGAAGCACTTCTTCTCTGTCACAACGCCTGCCTTCAAAAACACACTTCTCCAGAGTTTAAAACCTGTGGGAATCGCCTTGGGAGATGGACAGTGGGGGATCTAGGAAATGATCAGGTAAGGGGGATGGAGAACCCACAGATGCATAATGAGCAGAGAAAGAAACTCGGAAAGGATACTCCTTAACTCAAGGGAGATTCTGAGGCCCTAGAAAGAGTGCAGCAAAGAGCAAACAAGAAAATAAGGGGTCTGGAGGCTAAATTGTACAATGAATGGCTAAGGGAACTAGGCATGTTTAGCCTAATAAAGAGAATGCTTAGGGAGACATGATAGCTGTCTTCCAATACTTGAAGGGCTGTCATAGGGAAGAGGTATTGATTTATTCTCATTAGCATCTGAAGACAGGTCAAGAAGCAATGGATGGAAGCTCATCAGACGGAGATCCAACCTGGAAATAAGGAGGAATTTCCTGCCAGTGAGTACGATTAATCAATGGAACAGCTTGCCTCCCACTGTCATGGGTGTTCCATCATTGGAGGTTTTCAAGAAAAGATTGGACAACCATTGTCTGGGATGATATAAGGACTCCTGCCTTGGGTAGGGGGTTGGATTAGAAGCCCTCCAAGATCCCTTTTAGCCCTATGATTCTAATTTATCAGGCTGTAAAAAGAGATAGCAGGAGATTTCAATTAGCTCATCTGGCCCAGGCCTAGGTCTATCTTGGTGGCTGATAAAACTACTCTGATCCTCCTTTAAATGTGCGCTGAAAACTTAGCTTTCCCCCTAAGCATTGGGATATGTTGCAGAGTATCCGCACCAATTATATTGTGTCAGTTTTTGATCATGTATGTTTTTTTTCCCCATTCTTTCATTCATTTCCTTTTCTGTTTGGTATAACATCATAGTGATTTTTAATCTGTATATTGCCCAGCATCATTGGTGAATCAATTGGTCTTAGAAATCTAAATGATCAATCATCAATGGTGTCAGACACAAGAAGAAATCCCGTTCCTGCTGCAAATGAGAACAGATGCAACAATTTGCATTTTTTTTTAAAAAAAAATTGTTGAGGGTTGGACTAATTTTCTGATTGTGGAGGTGTAAAGTGATGCAACGGTCTTTCTTGAACAACAGTGTTCTTTCCCTCATTTGAAGTTTTCAGGTGAGGGAATGGATGGCCACCAGTCAGATGATTCAGTGGCTGGACTCGATGATTTATGATTTATAAGGCTTCTTCCAACTCATTTCATTTTTAATTTGTTGATGAAAGAATTGAGCCAAATATTTTTCAAGAGAAGGTTTTTTTTGGAGGGCAGGGCAGAAGGGAGTCCTTTCTGTGTAGAACCTGCAGTCTAGATATGGATACTAAATTCCAGTTATCCTGATTATAAAGAGAAAAAGGAAAGTGATTTGTGTAATTCATAGTGGAAATCTTATTTAATGAAAATGAATATTCTATGAAGGATTAAAGTCTCAAAACGGGGTTAGCCACACAGCATCCTTCACACTCGTTAACAATTTGCCATCTGCTATTGATTGAGAAAAAAAAATGTTTCTAAGCATTTGTAAAGTGTGAAATTTTGAAAGATTTGGCTGCTTTGCCTGACAACACCAAAGTACTGTCTGAAATCATATGACAATGACAATTGTAGGCTCAGATGTGAAATTGTATGAGTCAGAGATAGAAAAAAAAACAATTAATGTATAAAGGATTGTTTTTATTAGAAAGACCTAACAAAATACTGTTTCTTTTCAAAATAATCATTTTTGTCTTACTTAATTAGGCACCATATTATTGTCATTCCGATTAAATGCTGGCTGGAGAATTCTGGGAGTTGAAGTCCATGTATCTTAAAGTTGCTGAAATTGAGAAATATTGGACTTAACTCTACAATTTATGATTTTATCTCATCCATTTGTTTACTAGTTTGTTTATTTATTTGAAACACTAACGTGGCCCCCAACTCAAACAACAAGACTGATCTTGATTCCCTTCCTAAGGCCTGCAAAATTGGAACCAACCATATATCACAGGGTAGATTGTTTCTAAAGTAACCGCCCTCCACTGGGAATGTCCCATGAAAAGACTTTATTTCATTAATTCAATTCTTTAACAGTCTACAGTTCCATCCGCCTCTCAAAAAGGCTATGCTATATTGTTCTTTTACTTTAGCCTTTGTTGCTCTGGCCCTGCAGTCTTCACTAGGCCTTCCTAGACCATACTTCCCCCCTACATTTACTTCCATGACCTGCTAACAATAATGGGGTGTGAGCTAAAGGTGAAATTGTTTGCTGTTTGTAGTAGGCTTCTTGGATGAGCAAACTGAGTAATCCATTTTTGGAAGGCTGCAGCTTTCATCCTGGGCAAAATCCTGGCTTTCAGGTGATGGATTGTATTCTAAGTCATCTCCTACACACCGTAGTCTGTTTTTTCAAGAGCCCAAGTAATGAATGTCCTAGTGTCCCAGCTGCTTGGAGTTGCCTGTTAACTGAGCTGCTTGCTGGCATTGTGAGTCACCTTCAGATATCAACAGCATCGTTGCCCAGCGGATGCCCGATGCGGGCTCCCTTCATGTTCCTGTTCTTTTCCCACCAAAGTGGTACCTATTTATCTACTCACATTTACATGCTTTTGAACTGCTAGCAGGAGCTAGGCAGACAATGGGAGATGACCCCATTACACAGCGGCTCTTGTGTCCCGAACTGCCAACTTGCCGACCTTCTGGCCTACAAGCTCAGGGTCTTAACCACTTGAGCCACCACATGCCCATGAGACTCTAATATGACAGCTCATCATCCTCTGATGTTCCTGGACCATTGAGCTGCTCTGCCAACACTCTTTCCCTTTTACTAATACTTCTTGGGGGCTGCATCTCTTGAAGTTCTTACAGCAGCTTTTGCTCTCTGCTTCATTTCCTCATTTTCCTTTCCTTTCCTTTCCTTCTTCTTCACTGCTGTCACTTTCTCTTTCTCAGCTAAGCCCTACCTGCAAGGGCCAGCTCATCAGTCAGTGAAGAAGAAGCCCTTAAAGGAGATTTTAGGAAGGAAGGGTACTATGCAAGTTTATCAGCTGCCACACATCCTTTTTCCACAATCATGGGCCAAACAGATGGCATCAAATTCCCTTTAGAATTTGCATGGAAGACTGTGGGGTGAGATTGGCAAGCATTTACTGAAGTAGCATAAAAGCATCTTGGAATAAGCAAAGAATACAACCTGAACCTCTGGCATTTTCTTGAGCTTTGATAATGTTTTTATTGTTAGTGATTCACAGTAACATTTGAGATTGCACAGCACTATAATATGTTCCAACTTCTGGCACAAAGATAGGTAGTCTGCATCAGATCTAACAAGAGAAGCAGTGTCTGTCTCTAAATATTTATTTTTCCCATGTTACACTATAGATCAAACTTGAGCTGCTATTTGTATATCTAGACAGCCCACACTTGAATTTAGCACTTTTCAGAATGGGTTTTCCATGTCTATCAAAGCCAATTAAGGATCATAGAAAATGCTTGCACCATTCAGCTTGCCAAAGTTACTACATCTTTATGACTGCCTTTCAGAAGGGATGTTCATCTGTGGATTTATTTGGTCTATATTTCAAAATGGATTGATCTTGTCTGTACATAGTGAGCTAATATGAGGTTTGGTTTGTTATTCTAATTCAATTTTGGCATTTTTCTAGTATTACAATATATGTGTCCACTCAAAATACAGACAGCAACAACTTCAAAGAGCACAGCAGGGTTGGATCTGATTAATAATTGGATAGGAGATCACCAGGAAATCCCAGGGCTGAACAGGCTCTATGCTAGATTGGAAATTTAAGGGAAACTATGAAAAAAAGCAGTGACAAACCATTTCTCTATTGTTGCCAAGAAAATGTCATGGATGAGTCCAAACTGAGTCAAGCTTAATTTGAGTTTATGGATGACTTGATTTTCCATTCACACCCCAACCTAAAAATTAATGCAGCTAGATAAAATATCCTTAGAATAAAACGTATTTTGAGAGAAAATATATTTATATGGACAGACTTAACCAGTATCTTAGACCAAACTAAATCCCAACCATGTGGCTGCAGCACAAGGTCCTTCCCCCAACCTAGCCCCAAGCATGCCATCAGTAAAAGTTGTTTGCAACAACCAATCGGAGTCAGTCACCAGGACCGAAAGTTTAGTACTCCAAGCTTTCGGTCTCGCACTGGAGTCCATTGTGATGGGGGGGCTCTAGCACGAGCCCAAAAGCTTGGAATACTAAATTTTCGGTCCTGGTGACTGACTCCGATTGGATGTTGCAAACAACTTTTACTGATGGCATGCTTGGGGCTGGGTTGGGGGAAGGACCTTGTGCTGCAGCCACATGGTTGGGGAAGGAAACATTTTGTCATCGTGCCTTTTCCCTCTTGGACCCTCCACAGATGCAGAAGAAATGCAAGGAGAGCAGAAAAGAAGTAGAAGGAAACTGGAGGAAGACCAATGCTAAGATGTTAATCAATGAGACAGAGCCTGCAACCAAGTTGAGACAGATCCTGCAACCAAGTCCTACCAAGACAGGGAAGGATCTCCAAAAGTTTTCTCCACCTTGCCTGGAAAGATACCAGTTTCTTAAAAGAGAAGAAGCTAAAGGGAAATTGTAGTAGAGAGCCATGGAGAATGACTTGTGACAATTCCTGTTGAGAAACCTTCCTTGTTTCCAGGTTCCTTCCTAAGACCCTATCTCGATATCTGGACTACAGGTAGTCCTTGTTTAGTCACTGCCTTGTTTAGTGACCATTTGCAGTTGTGATGGTAATAAAAAATTAACTTTGCAACCAATCCTTACTGTTATGACCTTTGCAGATCTGTGAAGCAAAGGAGAGCTGAAGCAAGATCCTAAGCACCATTGCGGTTTCACTTATCAACCGCTTCACTTAATGACCAAGTGGTCAGGCCCAATTGTGATTGCTAAACAAGGACTACCTGTATTCTCTCTGAGGCCTTGTTCACAGTCTTCTTGGTAAGAAAGCTAAACGTGTGAACTTAAATTAGATTTATGACTTTAGAAGATTAGCTTGACATTTTAATTGCTGTTAAAGACAGATTACCACCCTTGCTTGCAAGGGCTGAACTCATTTTCAGCCTGTTGTGCTGGAGGTAGTTTGAGAACAGAGGCCGGTGTGGGAAGTATGTTGCATTTATTTTGCTTATTTTAGGGGAAAAATCGCTAAAACTCATGCCACTGAAGATGAATGCTGCTGCATTGGCGGCCTGATTGGAAAGTTTTCTCTGGGTTGCAAATGGGATGTAATTAGCCATAGATGGTCATCAGGGCACTGATTGTAACAGCTCAATCTAGTAATACCAAATTGTAGAGGCAGAGGGACAGAAGGCTATAGAGATAGCTGTCAAGGATGTGGGTTCTATTACTGAACGGCTCTTACAACCAAGAGAAATCTCCTAACACCAAGTCAGATCTGGCCCTGAAGCCCATAAGCTTCGAAATCTTGTCCTCTACTTCAAGAACTTTTTTTGATTCATTCTTCTATGTGACGGTTGTTCAGTTAAATTTGCGATGGTTGTAATGTGCTTCCTTACTCTTCACTGGATCAAACATTTTTAAGACTTACAAGGCATTGATCAGGTACAGTTTTGTCCTGAATTGTTCAATGACTTTCCCGTTGTTTCAAAACTGTACCTGTACTTGATCAATGGAGACTAGAAGAGACCAGCAAGGAAATAGGCAGCTGATCTAGTATGGCAACAAACGGAGAGTTGGATATTTAGTTGGACAACTATTTCATAGAATCTTAGAGTTAGAAAAAGTCATTAACTCTAACCCCTCCTCAGTGTAAATATCCAAATTAAAGCATCCCTGAGATATAATAGTAGATCATCTGCTTGAACTCATTCAGTGGAGCTCAGCATCTTGCTAGGTTTTGCCTCTGAGCTATTCTACTGTTAGGAAATGATTCCTATACCTTAATCAACCTTTTTTAAGAATCATAGAGTCAAAAGGGCCAGTTTCAACCAACTGCCTGATTATTGCAAGAATCCAGATGAAAGTATCCCTGACATACGCCTAGCCAAATCATATCATAATCTGCCTTCCTGTAAATTAAGTCCATTATTCCATGTCTTGCACTCCAGGCCATGGAATTCCTACTGTGTGACCCCTGACTAGTTCAGATGCAGTGAGTGGTTTCCTGAAACTGAAAACTTTCCTAGAACAGTTCTCAGAGCTCTGCCCAAAATTCACAGGAAAGAGAAAGCTCGTAAAACATGCATGTTTGGCAAAATATTATACTGTATTTTAAATGTACTTTGATATGAGAAATGTAGTTTAATTTGAGGGATGCAAAAAACTGGAATCTTGGAAGAGTTGCTTTAGTTTTCATTGGGATTGTCCCATTGGACTGGAAGTGGTCCTCTCTGAAGATAGGCCAAAGTTGGAATGTTTTACATTTTGTCCATTTCGAGCATCAAGCTACATGCACTTTTTTATGGAAGTTGAAATAGTTTTCAAGCTGATATAGAAATATTATATCTAAAAAAGGTAAAGGTTTCCCCTTCCAGACATGGCCAACTCTAGGGGACAGTGCTCATCTCCAATTGACAGCTGAGGGAGCTAGCATTTGTCTGAAGATGCTTCCATTATCACGTGTCCAGCATGACTATATGTCGAGGCACACAGAACGCTGTTATCTTTCCACCAAAGGTGGTCCTGATTGGTCCTTATTTATCTACTTGCATTTTCACATGCTTTTGAACTATTAGGTTGGCAGGAGCTGGAGCAAGTAACGGGAGCTTACCCCATTACACGGCAGTGCTTGGGTCTTGAACTGCTGAGCCAACAAGCCCAATATCTTAAGCACTCAGCCACAGCACCCCCTTCATTACATCTACCCTTAGCTTAGAAAACCAAATTGTGATTAGAGAAAATACAGCTTCTAGTCCCTAGTTATAAAATTCAAAGAGCCACCTCGAACCAGCTCATATATCTTTCAGCTTCCTGCCACTTAAGTACATATGCAACTATGAAGGAACTGCTTGATTTTATTATTATTTATGGCATTTATATACCATGTCCTAGAGGCAGTTAAATTAGTGCATGTTGTTACATAAACAGCCTTCCCATTGTATGGCTATGTACAGCTCTGAGATGCTTGGAGGAAGGATGGGGTTAAAATATGAAAGAATGAATGAGTAGGTAGATAAAGAATTGTAAGAGATTTAGACTCCTCCTATTTATGAAGCAGGCACTTCCCATTGGAAATCTCAACATTGATCCCATTTCCCTAACCCTTCCACAATCAAAAGAAAGCCAGGATGCTCACTGAAACATTTTCCATTCCAGCATTATATGGAGAGAAAGAAAGAGAATGAATGAATGAATGAATGAATGCCATGATTCATTTAGGCCTATTTCAGTATCACAGGATCACAGTTTTTCCTTTTCTTTAAATGAATAAGTACAGCAATGGAACTTATTTATTTGTTTATACGGCTGCCTCTCTCCATTCAGTGACTTTGATAGTATGTCAATGGAAGTACATCAGACCATAGCAACAGACTGGACAGAAGAAAAAGGAAGAAACAAGAATGCAAGCAGTAACGCAAAACCTATGAAATACAGATTGCACTAGGGTATAGACAATGATATTACCCTGGCTGTGTTCATGGAACACATTTAACCAGGCCAAATAATGATCTAGTAGATGCAGTCCAGCAATAGGTTACTCTTGTACTGCTAACCTTAGTTAATTTGTTTATGACGAAGCATGATGTCATTTGTTTAATTAACTTGAGCGAACTCCAAAAATGAATTACTCCCATACACTGCTTAAATGGGTTGTCTGCATACACCATGATATTGCAGTCCATTGCTGTATACCACCGATAGGTATGGTACAAGACAGGTAAAATTAACATAATTTAAATGAAACAAAATTAGGTTTCTAATCTGCACATTTCTCTTGACAAATGCAAAAGGTCTCACTAACTGGTCATTAATTTGTGAGATAGAAGTGTGATTGTACTTTTTAACCACAACCCTGAATGCTAAAAGAATTTAATTGGGTTGTTTTGTTTAGCAGAATACACAAATCTTCCTGAAAACCAATGTCTGCCTCAGATTCAGAGCAAACAAAACAGTGAACATTTATTTTTACTTCACTGGGGTGATAGCTACTTAAACCCTATGATTTGTAGAATGGTATGGGTTTGATCTCTGATAGAACTTGATACTAGCTAACATTACTTTAGAGATGTTCACATATATATCAATGTTGTATATTTATGCAGAAGCACCACCAAGTTTTTTAGAAGGTTTAGACCTATAGCTTATGTGACCCTTGAGAAGCAATCTGAAAAAAACCTTTAAATATAAAGATTCAAAAACTAGGAGGCAAGACTTAATCATAATATTTTTTTCAGGAAAGAAGCCCCTTATTTACAAAAAGGGTGATCCAGGAGGAAGAATCAGATTTCAGTGTATTGGCTCTTACAATGCTATATCAGGAAGAAAAATTGCTTCATTGTAATCATCTCACCAACCTTGATTCCAAGCTCTATGTTCTCTCCACCATAAACATCCATCCCTGGATCGAGAAGACCAATTTCCCCAAAGAACTTCCGGTTCACCACAAATGAACATCCAATCATAGCTGGTGTCCTGAGGAATAAGTGGAAGAGAAGTAAGAAGTGCTTTAGTATTTTAATTTGATTATTTCATTCCCAAGAGCTAGAGGTCCAGGTTGTTCATGGAGAACACCTATTGTGATAGAAGTCTAAATCAGAAATAGACAACCTGATAGTTATGAACATCACTGTGCCTGCAGACCCCTCCTTCGGTGCATAAGAAGCTTCTTAAGAACTTGTTAAAGATTCTTCTACTTAAGATTCCTTTAATTAATCTAATTAGGTTCTTCTAATTAAAATAAGGAACGGACGAAGTGCCAGCTTTTAATAGTATCTCTATTTTGTGAGCTTGTCTCTGGGGCTCATGGAGATCTCACAAGAGTGCTCAAGGATTTGGCTGCAGCTCAATGTTTAGTTTTGAAGAGTATCCAACCCAAGTAGCCAGGAAAAAGCAAAGTTAAGTGGAGGAGACAATTTATCCCTGAAGCCCTTGAGGGGATGACAACTTGACCAGTTTGCCTTCAACTAAAACTATGCTTTATAACAGGAAGGATAGATCAAAACAGCTTTTTTGTGATTAGCTGTGACATGCTTACGAATTTCAAATTTACTCCCCCATCTCTCCTCTCCCATTCTTTTAATTTAGTAAGAATCTAATCAAGAATCTATGTAATTGATTCTTTTGTTGTACTAGTGTTATCCTAAAGGTATTTATTTTCATGCTTAGTGGATATCAAGCTTCCTGAAAGCTAATGCTCATGAGCCCCAATTTTGTTGACAATGTCTTTTGTTGTGAAAGATTATCTTAGACACCAACATGCTGACAATTTACTAGTGCTGGATGAAGCTCTGATTTACTTGAGTCACCCTTTTGAATTGGACACCCCAATTAACATGATGCATTGAATTGAACTGTGAGCCTTCAGATTGATTTTGATTTGGAATTTTGTGCATGCACACAGGTGCTTCTTTGAATGCTATCAGCAATATGTGGACTCAGTGAAATTATTTATTTGATTTCTACTCTTCCTTTCCTTCAGGAGTGCAGAGCAGCTTAAATATATTAGCACTCCCTACTTTTCTTTTCTCCAACAGCAATCCTGGGAGACAGACTGGACAGAGATGATCCAAGACATTCAACGAACCTTTGTCTACCCTTCCTAGTCCAACACCTTGACAACTGCACCACATGAGGTTTTGGACTATGAAAAAGGGATCTGCTCCAACTGTTTTTCTAAGGCTGTAGTAGGAGTGGGAGACCAATTTTAGCATTAAAAGTAGTCCTCAAATCACTACAACAATTGAGACCAGAATTTCATCGCTAAGCAATGAAATCACATGATCATCAAGCAAATCCACTTCCCTTATTGACTCTGCTTGCCAGAAGCTGGGCTTGGAATATTACAATTGGTGATCATATGACCCTGAGACATTGAAAATACATGCTGATTGCCAAGCACCTGGATTTTGATCATAGGGATGCTGCAATAGTTGAATGTGAGAGTGCTGGTTGTAAGTTACTTTTTTCAGTGCTGTTGTAACTTCAAACAGTTGCTAAACAAATGGTTGTAAGCTGAAAACTACCTGTACTGAGAACGGGAAAATGGAGTTTGCACCTGGCTGTATGTTATACACTGATGCATATAGAACTGAGGAGCAATTCATCAACATATGATCAGACAGAGATTGGAGAATTGTAACTAATGATAAGTATGTTCATGGTTAACTGACCTACAGCACATTACATTTGTTCTAGCAATTGAATAGATCAAAGAAAGGCTAAGATGACATGGAAAGGAATGTGTGACAGTTGCTACAGGAGCAGACTAAAATAATAAGTTTTACAGATCTTCGTTGGAAGACCCTTACAGATCTTCATTGGAAGACCCAGCGACCAGATTCTCCTCATGTTGCAATAGGGCTGCATCTTCAGGTTGAGTTCAGTCAATTGAACTATAGGCCAGAGGGATGCCAGTTGGCATGTTGTTGGTATTTTGGGATTCTGAAATTAATACAGTGCTACATCTCAGTGTCTTATACTGCTCATTGCATAAGAATAGGATACCTCTCTTGAGACTGGCCGTTGCCCCTCAACATCAGCAAGAACCCAATTGAATGACAAAGACAGCATTGTTCCCTCGGAGTTAAATTCCCATCTAAGGGTCCACAGCTCCTCTTTTCACTGAAGCACAAAGTTAGGTGCCTTTACTGATGAACCTCTTTTTGTAAACCAGTATTTCCTCAGGAAATACGAAAGAATATACTCAATACTGAAATACTAAAGAAATAGTTCTTTACTATTTTCAGATTTTAAGGAAGAAGTAGCTCAGCAGGAATTTATGTTGAACCTGGTTACTGTAATGGTGTGTGGAAAAGGGTTTGGGAGACCAGGGCAAAGAGATGTCGACTAGAGATAAGAGACAGCATAGCCCATAGTTGGATAGTGGGTGGGTTAAAAGACTCCGAAGGGACCTTTCCTAATTTCTCAGGCTGCAAAGGAGACTGCGGAATTTTTCTTTTAGACTTGCAAGATTCTGTTGATGTAACTGTAGCTTTCCAATAAAGTAGAATTAGCTTATCTGGTCATGTTTCCTGTCTGCTCCGCTTGGTAAAGCTGACATCAATCTTTCAAGGACTATTTCAAATACCATTAACAGTTACTTGGGATTCTGGAGTTTTCAGGTAGCAGTGCTTTTCTCCTTATGCTACACCTGAATTATATTACCCATCTTTCTCTCCCTGCCTGTCTTTGCTCCCAGTTACAAAATTAATTACTATATTTGATTTTTAAAAGTAAGTGAAGATGGATCTATAAGCTGCAGTCTTGGTCTCTGGACAGGTTCCACAAACTTCGTTATGTGTTCAACTGCATCAATGAGGGCCACAGCAAGGCCAGCAAAGTGAGGTCTGAAGGCAGTTGCTCCCTCCTCTCCACGTTTCTGAAAGTAAATTGAAGGGGCTCACGATCACGCCTCCTTTTCCACATCAACACCACCATGTCTTTCTACTCTTATTAATGCAACATCTCCTTCCTGCTTCACCTCCTCCTCCTTTGTGCCACCTTGTTAATCTTTCCTTCTTCAGCTACTACATTACTATGTCTTCTCTTCCTTGGCTGCCCCTGGCAATGCAAACCTTACCAATAATGGAAATCATTTGCTAAGATTGCCAACGTCCCAGAACTAGAGGTAGTCCTTGAGTTACAACTGTGATGGAGTCTGCCCATCATGGTCATTACCCGTGACAGTTGTAAATCAAGTCACCTACTTGCCTGATTTTACAACCTTTATTGCAGTGGCTGTTAAGCAAATCAGTGGTTTGCTGTGAGCACGATTTTGCCAAGAAACGGAAGTAAATGCCAGTTTTCAGCAACATTGTCATAGAACGCATTTCTGTGACCGTGGGATGCTGCAAACAACCATAAATGTGGCTTGGTTGCCGAGCGCCAAAAATGCATTCCTGTGAGTGCTGGGGAGGGTGATCATCAGAAATTCAAATCCAGGTCATAAGTACCCCAGGGACATCTGTCATATCCAAACAGATACTAAGCAGCCAGTCATAAGTCGAGAACTACCTGCACCAATGATTTCTTTTTTCATAACTCCATCCATATTTAAATATATACATTAATCATATCCATATTTTGCAGCTTGCTATAGTGCCGGGGCCCTC
>JANHZU010001920.1:9721-35055 GCA_032468055.1 Acrochordus granulatus
TTCAATCCTTCCCAGCATCACAATCTTTTCTAATGAGTCCTCCCTGTGCATTATGTGGCCAAAGTACTTGAGCTTCAGCTTCAAACATACAATCTACATAAATGTATTTAAATTTACATACATCACATACATATATATTTAATGAACACATCTCCCCATCCCAATGCTTCTGATGAAATCTGTCCTTACAGTTCTTTACTCAAGAAACAAAACATCCCAGAACTGACAGTCTGTCCTGTCTATTAAAGAGTACTATCTGGCAGAATCCAGAAAAAATATTTTCCATTCCAGTACCTGCTTTTGGAGCAGCACCCCCCTGCCCCAGGTCAGATAAGCTCTCAAATCTGTTGGCTATGTCACTAAGCTTGGGGGTTCAAATATATGGCAGAGCCTGTGAATTATGTTGGTTATATTGAAGGTTGCTTGTAGTTTTAGCTTGGCTACCAATTATGTGTTTAAAATAATGGTTATATTTGTAATTGCTGTTAATTGCCCAGAATCATTATGATGAAATGGGTGACCATAGCAAGTGAAATAAACAA
Source organism: Acrochordus granulatus (assembly GCA_032468055.1). Classification (NCBI taxonomy): domain Eukaryota; kingdom Metazoa; phylum Chordata; class Lepidosauria; order Squamata; family Acrochordidae; genus Acrochordus; species Acrochordus granulatus. The sequence goes on from JANHZU010001920.1 coordinate 10,264, forward strand.
ATAACATCTCAACAGTAGAATGTCTTGGCTTCAGTTGTGAATCATAGCTAACTGAAGGTATCTCAGTGAATGAGCAGAGATGACTACAGAGATGTGAAGGATGAAAAACCAATGAGTAGATAGGTGCTTCAAAGCTCTCCAGGGAAGGAGAGATCAGGAGATCTCCCACGAGTGCTCTGAATGGCAGCTCCTTCCAAGAAGAATGTAACACAGTGGACTCCTGCAGGTTTGAGAGCCAGGAGCCAACATCTTTGTTCTCAGCAGCAGCACAACCTTTAGTAAGGACACTAAGCCAACCAAACTCACTTTCTAGTCATATTCAGAAATGTTTAACCACTTTATGGATATTAGAGACCTTCAAAATGCTGAACAGCAAAAAGAAGTTATATATAGGTAGACTATTTGATCAGGCATAAACTATTTGTTTGATATTTCTGGTAAATCTTAAAAGACTTTTTGCTGAACCAGGACTGAAAAGATGAAGACCAGTTCTTTCAGATTTAAAAAAAAAAGAGTTTCAGGTTAAAACCTTGTTTAATTTACAGGAACTCATGCTTCTCTTCCTAACTCTTTTTTCATGTTAGATTAGCTAGGAATGTCTTTTTGTCTGTAAAAAACCCCCCCAGAAGCTATTTTTAGTTTAGAAATGAAATAAAAATGCCTTTAAATAAAGACTGTAACTGCCTCTCAAAACATGAGGGCTATCATAATCAAATATGCTGCCTGGGCTGTGGAGTTTCCAGGTAGAAAAGAATAGAGCTATTTTTGGAGCTGCAGCATATTTAGATAGATTTCATATCATTCCTAGATGCAATGTCAGGTACTCTTTCTTAACAGAACCACCTTCAAAAATAAATTAAATAGGATTTTCAGAGAAGTACATTGCAGTCCAGATGATCCACGAGGAGAACTGAATAAATTTCTTGTATTTCTCTTTGGTTGGTAGCAGTGTGGTAAGAACAGGCTGTACAGCTTGCTGGCTAAGCAAGTACACTCCTATTTCCTAATGCCATAAATTGGTACTTGTAATGTTGCTTCCAAATAATTTTCCCATAGCTTCTATTTTAGTAACCCAGTCTTGAAACTATTTGAATAAATATGCTAGTCTCATCCAACTTTATACAAAGCAAAGTAGGAGAGGAGACACACCTGCCCCCCAATACTATCTGAACAGTAGCAGAGCTGGTAATGTTGTAATAGATATAAATCCTTTTAACACTGCTGTATAACTGAATGTACTGTTGACATAAATAAAAATCAGAAAGTCACAAGCAAATCAAATATTATCAGTGAGAGTTAAAATGGCATGGAAAATTTTTTTTTCCAAAGCCCCTCTTGACATTTACCACACCTGTCTCACATGAGAGGGAAGTTGGAGGAAGATTACCAAACACAAACTTAGAGTACAAATAAGCTCATATGGAGAGAGGCACTCCTTCAGATATTGTGTCCCAAGCTATCAAGCATCTTATAAGTGAATTTTAAATCTTAAACTTGGAACAGAAATGAACTGAGAGCCAATAAAATGTGTAAATCTAGGATAATATGTTCACATAATATCCAGTTTCATTCAGTTAACTCTTGCAGCAGTATTTTGTAGTAGTAACTGTATACAGTCCATGAGGACTGAGGAAGTAAATAAATTCTATTAAAAGATAAAAAAAAGTAAACATTTTGCACTAACCAAGGTTTCCAGCCTATTTTCTACGTGCAATGCATTGCAGTAATCTAGACAAGAAATTTCTAATGCATGAATTAATAGGGAGAGAGGGGAAACTCTATGTCTAAACAGACTCATATTTATGGACCAGCTAAGCTTCTAGGAGGTACTTCATGCCATGAAAGATATTTACACCCAAACAACAAATGTTAGGGTTGGGGAGGGGGACAACCTTTTCAGACAAATTGTGTACAGATAAGCATCCCATTGACAACCACTTCTATTTTGTCTGGATTAGGCTTCATTTCTTGGCTGCTACTCCATTCACATTTCTGCTGCCTCACTTAGATTTGCAGATATTATATAGTCAGCATACATTTGATGATGTTTCATTTTAAATTTCCAAATCATCTCATTAAACAATTTTATGCAAATAGTAAGCAACAAAAAGCAAAATGGAATATTTGCCATGAGACTCCACAAAGTGGTGGTGTTGAATTTCTACTCAATGAAGCAGATCTGTATAACTCAATTTTACCCTTATCTAACTTGGGCAACAGAACTCTACTTTTCCAATTCTCTTCCATAAAGTTAATACTATCAGGCAACAAAGTAAGATTTCATTAATGGCCACCTGCTTAAGAAAGGTAATACTGGTTACAGGCCTATAATGATTCAGATCTTTTAGATCCAATAATTTTATTTCAGAAGTTGTCCTACTGGTCTCGTTAATGAGGCTGGGATTAATCATTACTGAGAAATTTATAATCTTCTAAATCTGTGAACATCCTCTTTTGACTCTATGTAGCAAGGGCTACAGGCAAGCAGATGTACAGTTGGCCTAAATCCTTCTCCATATCCTCAGGTCTTAAAAAACTGAAAATAATAAAAAACAGGTTAACCAATATATTAAAATTACAACAGTAATGAATATGATTTTTGTCCTCATAGTATCTAGTAAGGTTGCCATAATGAATTACCAAGAATTTTATAGAATTTGATTGGACAGAATGTAGAAAGCCACTCAGACCAATGCGGTGGAAAAGAAATTTTGCTTTTTTATCTCTATCATTATGGCAGGATAGGCTACAAGCTCTTAATAATGAAACCAAATTTAAGAGAAATTTTCCTCCGTTAGCCAATTTTCAAATTGTTGCATGATCATCAAGAGAGATGTATACTAAATGGCTGTATACTGTATATATATAATGTATACTGTACTGAACTGTACAGAAGGAGAAGATATTGAAGAATCATTGTGTTAGCTGTCTGGTTCTTTTTCACACTACACTTGTGAGGAGACTGTCTGGCATCTATCTAAAATATTACACAGAACTATCTGGAATCCATCTGAATCCACTCCAGCAAAACTGCATAACTAGAAGTCTAAATTTCAGTTGGATGTTGTCTTACCATGACAAAGGAATATATTTATTTTGTAGGATTCTGGGCAGCATACATCAAGCAGGAAGAAAGCAAAATGTATAAAAATAAATAGCTAAATCATAAGAGTATCAAAAACAAAAAATAATCACAAAAAGCAAAGACGGAATCTGAGATCAAACTCAAGATGGGCCCTCAGAATTAATAAGCTTTGTAGCAAAATGCAGGTTGAATGTAAGTTTTTTTGGGGGGAGTGAGAGTATTTCACAATGGGGCTATTATAAGGAATCCCTTCTATCTTACCCAAACCCTAAGTTTTAGTTTAAGCAAGATGTCTCTGTAAAGGATACATGAACCTATACTGACACCTTATTTTCCCCTACACCACTTATTATTAAGCAACTGAATTGATATTGTCTTCCATCAAAGTATTCATGTTCCTTCTAATCCATGCTGATCTGAGTAAAGGTGAATGCTGGTATGTTGTACAAGCCAGGTACTGATTAAACTGTATTATGAAACTGAATGCTACAATGTAGATTATATGTCTCCTGAGTGTTAATGGTGCACTAGACAACCCATGTGCTGTTAGGTCATTGTTTCAGAGTTCTTTCCTTACCTAGGCAAAGAAACAATGACAAAAGAGGATCACTAAGCAAAAAAGCAGCAGGAGCAGGAGTGACTTCCAACTTCCTGCCAGCTTCCCATTGAATTACCTTGTGGGAATCTGGCAGGGAGATTCTGAAATCTCTCTCCCTTCATGCAGGTTAAGTGGTTGCTGCTCGGTAGGAAAAGCGAGCAAGGGATTGTGAGACTGGCTGGGAAATGAAATGTTGAAAATGAAGATGATGTGACCACAACAGCAGCCAGTGGCACTGAGGCAGTGACAACTTCCTTAAATTAGTAGCCCCTTTATTAGACTGTTTACTGCTTGATTTGATCTGGTGTTAATTCCGGGGGTTAATACCTGCTCATCTGGGTGTTGATTGCTGGTGAGGAAGTGTTCTGGTCTTTTTCTTTCATTTTTAGCTTTTAATTTTGAATGGTGTGTAAATATTATTTATCTCTGTGATGATGGCTGATTTATCTGTGTGTCGAGATTCCAGGAATTCCTAAACATTTTTGCATTTAGCTTGGTCTAGGATGATCACAGTTTTCCAGTTCAGACTATAGTTAAGTCTGTCCAAGTGTTGTGAAATTAAGGAGTTTTCATGTTTTCTATTTGATGTTCATGGATGCGTTCTGCTAGTCTTCTACCTGTTTGTCCTGTTGCAATTGCTGTTGCAATTCTTACATTGTATGTTGTACATGACTCCTGTTTTTCCTTCTGGGCTGCTGGGTCTTTTGGTTACTTAAGAAGTTTTGGAGGGCTTTACTTAGTTTGGATACTATGGTGATGCCACTTCATTGTAATAGTCTCTTGGTTGTTTCCGAGTTGTTTTTCACATATGGCAGTGCTATCCTTTTCAAAACTTGTGTTGGTTGTGCTGTAGTGGATTGAGTGTTATACACTTTTTCATAAAGTTGCGTAGGTACCCATTTTGTTTGAAGATATTGTACAGGCAGCCTGTTTCCTTTTTTTGGGTGTTTTGGGTTGCTGCAGTGCATTCATGTTCTATCACAGCTCCTTTTGTGGGAAGTTGGGTTGTTACTTTGTAGTGGAGCATTTAGGGTGGGTGGTTGTTCAACAGATTTGTGTTTCTAATTGCCACTGCCTCTGCTGATGAGGGTATCCAGAAAAGGTAGCATGCTGTTGTCTTCTTCCCTTGTGAATTTTATTCCTCTAAAGATGTTAGTTTCATGTTTCTTCTCTAATTGTTCCTTTTTTATTATGAAAAAGGTGTTGTCCAAATACTGGGGCCATACTTTTGGTTGTATGTATGGGAATGCTATGGTTTCTAAATGCTGCATTACAGTCTTTGATATGAGTCTGCAAATGGTGATTTCACAGGTGTTCCTCTGATTTGTTGCTATATTTATCCATCAACCTGAAAGTAGGTTGTGAGGCAGAGGTTGATGAGATCCATAATTCTGGGTATTTCAATTTTAGTATACATATTTAGATTTAGTCAGATTTTTTCTCTAATTCTAGGTTCATGAGTGTAAGGAGTGCTCTAACATCGAATGAAACCATAATCTCATCTTCTATTATTAAATCTTTGATTTTTCTGGAGGCACTGTTTTGGGGAGTTGATGGAATATTCACTTCAAAAGTTGAAATGCATAAAAATACATAGGTAGAAAATAATAGCCCTGCTGAGCACTTCTGAACGAGGTGATGCTAAGATAGACGCTATATGAAGAAATAGGTAGCAAGTCTGTACTCATAGATGTGGGGGCGTGGGGTTGGGAAGGAAGCTCACACACAGAGGTGGTTTATGAGGATTTATGCTTGCAAAGTTCACATGTTGTGTATGTCCTAAACAGATCATGGAGTTCAATATAAAGCTGCAAAGCATTAAGTGCCATTGTGACAATTTTTTCCTTGACAGCAAAGTATGTATCCACACAAAGGAAAAAAAAAAAAGCATCACCAAAGCACAGATAGCATAAGGAGAAAAAAAGAAAAATTATGTCCAGTCACATCTACTGTAGATTTGGCTCTGCAGATAGGGACAATATTATTTATATATAATATATAGCTCCTGCCCACTCAGCAGTTCAAAAGCACGCAAAAATGCAAGTAGATGAGTGGGTACCCCTTTGGGGGGAAGCCGGCCGGCAGCTATGGGAGCAGCGAGTCAGCACTGGACTTGCCTGTCTTGGGGGCGGAGCAGGAACTGTGGAGGATGCCCTGGATGCGATCATCGCTAGCCAGTGGGGGCGGGATTTAAACAATGTATAACATATAATGCATGTTGTAAGCTGCCTCGAGTCTGTGGAAATAGGCAGCATATAAATACATGTATAAATAAATATACCTTCCATGAATTCTATATACTATAAGTTGAACAGTATATACTATAAGTTGTGGTACTGAACATTGTGTATTTCTAGTAATTTGAAGGAGAGAGAATTGAATAACTGTAGATGTCTCATCACCTACATAATACTCTATTAATTGTCTATTTTTGCCAAATATTGTGTGTGGATTACATCACACAGGACCAAGCTCCCAGGATTGCATAATACACAAGAAAAAAAATTAACAGTTTTGAACTATCACCTAGGCTGAAAGAGTGACATTTATAGTAATAAGAATTATTAACCCAAAGCAATTCACGTTTGGAGACCAAATAGAAAATATCCAGTTTCCATGGTTTATATAGCATAATATAATTTTGCTATATAAGATTGCAGTGTGTTTCATTTGGGAGGTAGTCCTCTACTTACAACTGTTCATTTAGCAACAGTTTGAAGTTATAATGGCACTGAAAAGAGTGTCTTATGCACTTAAACTGTTGCAGCACTCTCATGGTTCCCCCTTTGGCAACTGGCATGTATTTATGATGGTTGCAATATCTCAGGTCATGTGATCACTATTTGTGACGTTCCCAGTGGCCTCCGACAAGTCAATGGAGGAAACTGGATTTGTTTAATGACCATGCGTTTCATTGATCTGCTTAATAACCATGGCAAAAAAGGCATATAATCAGGTGCAATATAGTCATTTAATGACTGCCTTTCTTAGCAATAAGAAATTCTGATCTCAACTGTGGCTGTAAGTCGAGGACTACCTGGTACTTGGAATATACTATATTCAATTCTGAATAACCTGTCTCAGAAAGCAAAGCACAACGCTGAAAGGAATATAGAGTAAGAAATCAAGTGATCGAGAGGTTAAAGTAAAATTTTCCTTGAATCAAACTCAATTCTGAGTGACTACATAGGATATTGTTTTCTTCACAACAATACAGAAATAGTTTGTTACTGTCTTTTTATACTTTTTTTTTCAATTTCACAGTCTACTCCACAGTCCTTGGACCTCCTACTTACATACTAACAACAGTTATTTGCTTAGCTTTTCTCAGGATCCATCAAGATTCAATAGATGCTGTTACCTGTTGTTAACTGACCAAAAGTTAAATATTCCCTATTGAGGAAGGCTGAATTTGGGTGAATTTTAACTTGATAACTGGGGGACGATAACTGAGTACTAACAAGATAAACAGTACTCCATAGAACATGTAATTTATAACATTTATTAGCCTAGCACCTTAATTTACTTTAAATCTAGGCTCTGGTTACATTTTCATGACAGGTAAATGGAACTGGGCAGCAAACATTGTGGGGAAATCATCCAGCTTCCTTTTGTTTTGTGAAATTCATAAAATCTTGTTGATAATATTGGCAAACTCTTTTAATCTCCAGTAAATTCCTTTATTGGTGATGGATTTAAAGTACTTTAAAGGGAAATCCACTAGTTGCATCTTTTTCTTGAAATAATATCAAATAGTATTCCTTCCCAAAAGGGTGCTTTGGGATGATGACTGTAATCCATCATATTTGAGAAGCTCACAAAGTTAAGAAAATTTATACCCTGCTCATACATGTCCAATGGTTAAGCTGAAACCAAACTACTGTATGTATTATTTTAGCATAGTCTACAAACCATAACATTATACTGAGCCAAAATGTGATTCAATTCAATATTTTGTATGAACATGTTTATGATTTATCATGGATTATGGTATAACACAGGACTTAATTTCTATCATGTTAGATTTGCATGGCATGTGGACGGCCTTATTCTAAATGTAGAGGCACCCAAGACCTAAAATGGTTCCAGAAAGGGATTAAGTTATGAAATGGAAATGTTAAAATTCTATGAAGCTTAAGATGCCCATTTTGCCAATTGATACTCCTCAAAAAACATAAAAGCATCACTGCTAGAGGCTGCAGAAAGAGATATTACATTTTTCATACCCAATACTAAGCCACAAACACATTTTATATTTCATAATATTTAAGTTCAAACTTAATACTTGGTGAAAGCCAAAATGTGTTGCAGCTTAGCACACTGGAATCTACACCATGAACAACTTTTACTGTCAAGTTTTAATTTCTAGTATCATTTCTACAGGCATGACTAAATAAGAACTGGTTTATTGCTTATTCAGCTGGAATTGCTCTCAGCCTTTCTTTTATTATGCTTTGTTTTGCCTTACCCATGACATCATTAACACCCCAAACATCATTAACTTCCTACTGAAACCCAGTGTTTCCCTAGTGTTTCTTCCATTTTATTTCTTCACCTCAGAAAATGTATTCAACACACTGATAAGCTAAAATGGCTTAATTGTTCTAAAAAGTTTGTTTTTTTAATGAAGTTTTGGTTTGGAGCAGTAAACAACCCAAGTGTTGTGTAAAATGTGGTTTGTACTTTATTTGTGAGGTTGCGCAATGTTATTTAATAAATCTTGGTTAAAACAAGTCATGATTTAGCATATGTAAACCATGTCAGTATCTTTTAACTGGAACAATAAAGCACTATTTGTCTGAAAGCTTCCTTTATTTTACTGCATTGATACTAGGATTGATTTCCATTAGGATTCACCCCTTGGGAGAGAGTGATGGAAACAGTCTTGAAAGCGGGAATGCTTCCCCCCCCATACTCAGCAGGGTTTGATAACACAGGCCAGTTTTCAAACTTCTTTTTGAAAAAATGTTTACATTCAACTGTAGAAAACCTGAGAGAAAACTGATTAGATGCCCCTTTTTCAGTCAGTTTAAAGTTGAGTATGGGACAGAGACAGCATTGATTGCTCTAGTGGATGGTCTTTGTTGGGACTCTGATATGGGAAGCATGGCCCTCTTGGTCCTATGTAACCAATTTGTAGATTTTGACACTGCCCACCCTGATATCTTCTGGGGATTCAGTATAGTGCTCTGAAGTAGATCTGTTCCTACCTTAATAGGCAATTCCAGTCAGTGGTAGTGGGGGAAAAGAGACTGGGGGTGATACAGGCTAATTCCAATCTTCTGTACTTTAACAACTGTATGACACTATTTTGAGAGATCATCCCATAATTTGGAGTAGGATAGCACCAATATGCTGATATTCAGCTTTATATTTCTAACTTGGACCCAGCTACAGATAGATGTTGCTGGAGTCTTATCCTAATGCCTAGAGGCTGTTGAGGCTTAAATAGGATGAAACAGGATAAGTTCAACCTTAACAAGATGGAATTACCGTTTGCACATTCTGGTTTTTGTCATCTGTTGAATGGACATCACTGCCAAGACCTACAGACCTACCTTTGAGCTAATGCACAAAGGGCAGATTTATTTATGAATCTGATCATAAATAATGTTTATTATTTGGCCATGTGATTCCAAAATGATCCCACAATGGCTCACATTAAAATAGGAATGAAAGGAAAGCAATAAACTACAAAGATACTTTCTCTAACCAAAAACATTACCAACAGGATTCAACAAACATCTTACCCAAGGCCTGGGAGAACAACCAATTTTTTAAAGACTTTTGAAACATGTCCAGGGTGGGATGAGTGCTGTGGCCAGGAAGGCTTATTGGTGAGTCATTTTCGGCAACTCACTTTTTCTGGAGGATCTAGCTATGGTGATTCTACCTATGGTCCTTGTGATTACACAATTAGAGTACTGCATTGTGTTCTTTATAGGGCTGTTTCTGAAGGCTGTTACATTCAGAACCTGTAGTTAGTCCAAAATGCAACTCACTTGTTAACTTGTGCTACTTTCTATGCTCATACTGTTCTGTAAGCCCTGCAATGGCTACTAATCAATGTCCAAGTACAATTCAGAATCTAATTTTTGATTTACAAAGTCTGTAACTTTGCACTTAGGAGTTTTCAGGATCATCTATTCCAACTGGATTCAACCCTAAGGTAATCCTCTCAGGAAAAGATTCTCAAGGTATTCTAGAATCCATTAATTGAGGAGATCTGAACCAGAAAACAGTCCTTTTCCATCATGGTACTAAAGTTATAGAACAGCCTCCCTCTAGAACTTAGACAGACCCATCTGTATAGTACTGTATTATTTATTGCACACATTTTTATTTAGTATGTTAGTGTCAGCTGCTGTGAAGATTTGAGAAGATTTAATAGTGTGTGGTAAATTTGGTAAATAAATAAAATAATTTGTATGATTACTTACACTGCTATTGATATAGAAAGTTCAAATTTTTGCTGGTTAGTTTCAAAGAATATGCATTGAGAGGAGGACCTGTAACTGGAGAAATTCCAAGAGGTGCCAGCCTTTTGGCTATGCAAGACATGACCCAAGAATAACAGTTCATTTTTCTAGCAAATAACAGTAATTCTTCTAAATCAACATTAATGATAGCTAGATAGCATTGAGAATTTCAACCATATACATTTGTTTTTACAGTAAATGTCTGGAATCTGCAAAAACCAACTGAAAATCTAATGCTGATCTATTTGATAAAGTGAAAAAGCCAAATAGTAACTTAAAACATGTGAATGTTACATTAATTTTCATTCTTCCGATGACCAGTTCTTACTCACATTTTTCAACAAAAATGCACTGAGAATATTTTCAAAATAACTCAGAAACTGAAATTAAACTGAATGTTTTAAAAACCCCACCAACTATTAAAGAAGAGAATCTTCAGTTAATAGGTAAATAAGTTTATGTAAATGTATAGCATTAATAAAAACAATTCAACAGGCAAATTCCAAGAACTTTTCTTCTAAGCAGCATAGGCAAAAATATTTTTTCATTAGTGCATATTTAAATCACAAATGTATTTATGGCACCCTGAATATGGACATATTTACATATTATGGATAGTAAGTTGATATATTTATATAAAAAGTTTGATATGGTCTAAAATCAGAACATATAATGTTAACTTTAATAAAGGAAACAAATTATTATGATACAAACAGGCACTTTTGAGCCTAACTGTGTCATCATTTGTTATGGTTAAGGAAAATGCCACTGTTTTCCTGGGAGATGGTTTGAAGCTTTCAAATGATGTAGGGAAAGACACATTCCTTCAAGAATAATAGAGGAAGAAACCTCCATAAATTGGAATTTTGCATTGCAGAAAGTTGATTTATTAAATATTATTATAAAGGCCTGTAAACTCTTTAGGATGATGTTATATTTTATATTACAATATATGTTCTTTTCTCTTGAGTTACATTATCCTTCTCTCCCTTTTTGCCCCCAAGCAATCACCACCCACAGAAATTCCTTGGGTCAGGCACTAGGTGGATCTGTTTAATAAGCCATAGTAAAATATGTAGATGGTGATAGTAAGAGCATCAAGACAGGGAATACTTCTGCAAAAGGTCACCAAGTCTGAGTTATTTAATCAGCAGCTGTTATTTCATTTGACATATTTAGCAATATTAGGAAAGTTGGCGCAAAGCAATACTAGCTCAAGGAAGAGCACTCTACCTCAGCTAAGAAAGCTCCTGTGACTTTATTTCTATAGCCTTTTCAGATATTGATTTATAAGAAAAGAAAAACCATTTTTTTTACCTCAATGGAAAGGACTGCAGCTCAGCAGCACTAGAGCACCCACTGGGTTTCTGGGTCAATCTGTAACATCTTATCGAGAAAGAATTTTATGGTGATCTCTAGAGAGCCGCTTCTAGTCATCGTACCAGTAGCTTTCCATTTTTCCAAACCTGATCCATCCTTAGATCATTTGGGGTAGCAAAGGTGGGGGAAGCCATGTTTTCTTTTGCATATTTATGTGAGGGCCAGTTTGGTCCAGTGGTTAAGGCAACAAGCTAGAAAGCGGGAAGTTATGAGTTCTAGTTCCGCCTTAGCCATGAAAGCCAGCTGGGTAACCTTGGAGAGGCACTCTCTCGGCCCAACTCACCTCACAAGGTGGTTGCTGTGGGGAAAAATAGGAGGAGGAAGGTGTGTTAAATACGTTCGCTGCCTTGAGTTGTTTATAAAAATAATAAAGGCGGGATACAAATAAATGAAGGCAAGATCTCTTTCATGTCCAGCTTGACTCTACTAATTTCACAGAACGCCCAGGCAATGTTCCAAGAAACAAACTGAGAGCAGTCTGCCGCGATGTCTTCCAAACCATTGTCCAGGCTTCCCAGCCCAGCCTGGCATCCTCTAACTGTCCTCCATCCAAGGACTAATCCAGCCATACCTCTGGTAACCCATCGGAATTCGGATGTTTAAGGCCAATGACACTGGGTTACCATGATCTTAATAGTTAATAAACTAACTGACCTGTGGTCGAGGACAGCACTTTCCTCCTTCTCCCTCCCTCCCTCCAACTGAACCTTTCAAAATCCCATTTTCTACAAGAAAATAACCCTCAAACACAGACAGCCTGCTTCTCCAACCACTGCCAAGACCTGTTTGTCAGGATGACACCTGAAAAACCCGTCAGGAAGCATCTGAGAGGTGTGACTACCAATGAAAAGCTGAAATCGAGGAAGATAAAATGAGGGACGCTAATAATACCTCAAAATATGTAAGATTGCTATCGATGTACTCCCAACCGATGAGCAGAGAGTTGGTGTGACACAACCTACAAAAGCATCTCACTTGCACAGATCGATAATGAATTTGCAAATCAGAACCAAAACACGTAATCGATTCACGAGAAAGCGGTTTGAGGTTTTGTTTTTTTAAAGGAACAATTAATAATTGACAATTAATACGGGTTTTCAGATGAGTGCTGAAACCGGTAAGCTTGAAAGACACGGAATAAGTGAAAAAAGGCGGATGAGTTCCTCTTCCTGGCTGGTTTTTGACAGCCGCATCCCGCGAGTTTAAAAACTTTTAAGGATGGGAAGGGGGGACAGATCCTACATCTAAAAAGTTTCCATGAAAACAACGGCAGGGAAATCAGAGGCAGACAAGTTGGGCTGCTGATCCCGGAAGGCAGTGCTTACCTTCGTTTCCTTAACCACGCCGTTTTTCGGGTGGATTCCATGTTTTAAGAAGTTACACTTTTTCTGACGACAGCGTAGATGTCCGTTGGAGAGACCTTTCGGGTGAGCCATCTGCTCTCAACACACCGGCTTTCTAGTCCCTAGGATTGCCGCTGCGCTTCAAAGTTCCGAAAGCTGAGCAAAAACGATTCCTTCAGGACGACCTACGCGCAAAGGCATCCAACGGGTCTGGCCGGCCGGTCGGTCGGTCGAGGAGGTTTGATCTCTTCGTACGGCCCGAACCGCTAACAGGCCAGCTGCCCCCGGAGCCCCAGCGAGCGAAGACGGCGGAACGTGGCTCTGCTCAGCCCGTACAGCGTCGACTCCATGCCGCCACCGAGCGCGCCGAGCTGGGACTCCGGAGGAACGCGAGCGCGGCGGGAAGGAGGGGGGCGGAGAAGAGGCGGGAACGCTCCGAGGCAGCCCGAAGAGGCGCACGCCGGCTGTGTGGAGGGCGTTACGCCGACTCTCCGAGCCCTGCCGTGCTTGCGCGGCGAGGGGTCGGCAAACAGGCGCGCCTCTCTTTACGCTCCTGAGCCCGCGGACTTGCAAATTGCTCTCCTCTCCGACCCCCTCAACGCCGCGGTCAGAATTCGGAACCGCATCAGAAGATATTTTTCTGGAAGGGAAGCGTCGGCGCCCTCGTTTCCGGGGCCGGGCAGGTGCCCAGCTACCCTCACGGGACTGAGAGGTCGGGGTCGGTTTTAGTAGGGGAGGTGGCGGCGGGCGAGCGGCCCCTCCCCCTCCTTTTATCCAAGATCTAGCTGCGCTACAGGATTATAATTTGTGCGTGTGCGCGCATGCTCCCTTCGGGCCGCGTTGGATCCCGGCGGCCGCCCGGACAAGTCCCTGCCGCTGCCTTGGACGATCTTCCGAAGCGGCGTGCCGTTTCTTCCCGTGGCTGAAAGTTGACTGGGCCAAGCTCACCCAGCTGGCTTTGGGCCTAGTTCCTAGCTTGATCCCTGAACCACACACCAAGCTGGTTCACCGCTGTAATTAGGTTAATGCAAATAGTTGCGTATTCCTGCATGAATCTTCCAAGATTGGACGACCCCGATCTTTGTGCGTAGTTTTCACACAACGCTGTGTAACGAGGGAGAAGCCGCATTTGGTAGAAACCAGGATCTGCACTTCGTTAGGTTGATATGCTTGATCTAAACCAGGTTACAATAGCAGGGCTATGAGCTGCTTTTTTTAAAAAAAACAACTGCCAATGCGCGTCTGCCGCCGGACGCCCCCCCACCCCCACGCCCCAGTCGCTGGACACCAGTTGCGTGTTTTTGGGCAATCACCATCTCAGCCCAATTCACCCCACAGGGTTGTGGGGAAAATCGGAGGAGGAAGGAATATCACCTCAGTATGCTGCCTTGAATTCTTTATGGAAAAAAGGATAAAAAAAAGATTGAAAAACCCCATGTAGATTATATGGGATTATAAGCTAAATATGTGCCAGCAAACGCGAAGCAGCTTTAAATTGCCTGAAAAAAAGTATCATTTGCAAAAATTATGGGAACAATACATATCAAGACAAATTTGGAGTATTGTGTCCAATTATTGCGCCACAACTTAAGAAGAGTACTGATAACTGATCCCATCCAGAGAAATGTTGTAGTGGGGGGCTCAGCCGGTTTGGTCAAGGAGTGCTTAAGGCGCCCAGCTAGAAAACAGGAAGTTGTGAGTTCTGGTCCAGCCTTGTGTTTGAACCAATTGGGTGACTTTGAGCCAGTCACCCTCTCACAGCCCAACTCTTCTCACAGGATTGTTGTGGGGAAAATAGGAGGAGGAAGGAGCATTATGTAGCCTTGAGTTATTTATAAAAGCAGGATAAAAACTTTTGATGGTATTGCTTATGTTGGCCTGGGAAAGAAATAGGCTTAGGAAGTTATGATAACATACTTCAAATACTTTTGAATATTCTTTGATCCACAGCTGTTGTGGATTTGCTAGCGATAGCTGTGGTGAAGCATATGTTTGCATAAATATGGCTAGTGTACCAATCCTGATCCATTGAGGCTTGCTTATCCATACTTTGGTTTCATCCTCTTTTGACCACGGAACTGCGTAAACATGGAGCTATACATGAAAAGTGTTGGAAATTATAATTGGTGCAAAGTAGGTTGATTAAGCTGCTAATAGGTGTAAAATAATGTAATACCTATATAATCTTTTGCTTTCTGGGCACAATATAATGTCCTGATAATGATCTGTAAAGTCATAAATGGCTTAGGACCTGACCCTCTGCGGGGCTACTGTTACTATGAATCTGCGCAATCAGATCAGCAGAAGAAACCCTTTTGAAGTATCCTCCCAAATGAGCTATAGGGAATCCTCAACTTACAACCATTCATTTAGTGACTGTTCAAAGTTATAACAGCACTGGAAAAAAATGACTTACAATTAGTCCTCCCACTTAACAACTGTTGCAGCATCCCTACAATCGTGTGACCAAAATTTCAATGCTTGGCAACCAGCGTGTATTTACCACAGTTGCAGTATCCCAAAATCATGTGATCACCATTTGCGACCTACCCAGCCAGCTTGAGAAGCAAAGTAAATGGGTGAAGGGGAATTGCTAAATGACCATATGGCTCATTTAACAACTGCAGTGATTTGCTTAACTACCATGGCAAAAAGGTCATAAAATCAGGCACAACTTATTGAACGAGTGCCTTGCGTAGCAACAGAAATTCTGGTCCTAATTATGGGCTACCTGTAATCTATCTAGCTCTCAGCCTACAGAATTCACTGGCCCCATTCTTCCTGTATTTAGGAAAATGATGAAACCTCAGGTCTTTCACCAAGTATATAATTGTTAACTGAACTGATCTTGACATAAATATAGACAGTATGGACCTTTCGTAATATTCCATTAGAGTATAGGGTGAGCAATGTTACATAAAATGCAGAAAGAGCATAGGAATTATTAAGCTAAAGAAATTAAAAGCTTGAGAAATGAAAGAAATATAACCAAATCTAGCATTTCTGCTACAGTTGTGTTCATTTATTGCTTCATGCATTGCCTTTTGTTTAAAGTTCTTACATTTTTTCTTTTTGAAAATTTCATCAATGCCATGCAAACACAACTTTACTATCTCTTCTTTTACCAGACATTTCATAAAATGCAATAGAATTTTCATGTTTTTTGTGGCATGTTTAATTCTCATTTCCATATAAAAGAGCTCTATGTAGCCGTTTTTGCTTCTTTTCACAAATGTTCTTTTCTTGCAACAGACAGCTAATAACACTACCTTTTTATAAATATATCCATTTTTAGTAAAAGTTTAACATAAATTCATGCTCTGTACTGACACTTAATATGCAACTGATTTTTATTTTATTATGTTTTATAAGTCATAATTATTAATTACTTTGGTGGCCTTGAATGTTGCATAACCAGAAGAATGGGATATCAATTAATGATAAATAAATAATACCTCCAAGGTTTTCATGAAGAATAGAAAGCACATTTCGAGAAAGAGGAATATTTTATTGCTTCAAAAGATAATCTTGAAACAATCAGTGGAAATGTCTAGAAAGCAGATTTTTGTTAAACGTTAGATGAAACTTCCTAATGATAAGAGCTGCTTGAGTGTGAAATAGACTGCCTGAGAGGATGGATAGACATATATCAGGGATGCTGTAAGTAAAGCCTACATTGCAGATCCTGGACTGAGTATAAAATTGGATGACATAACCTTTGAGAATCCTTCCAATATAATAGTTCCTGAAATTATTCTTCATTCCCCCTATAGTCATATAAAAACCACACATTGTTGGGAAAGCAAGGTTTCCATGTCAGTTTTTTATTACTCCAAATGATAACTGCAGGCAAAAGCAGTGAGCTTGCAAGTACCTAGTCCTTTCTGTTCTACATATTGCTATTCACTCAACTGCAGTCTACAGGTAGGCACTTTGTGAAATAGTTAATTCTCTCTGTGAAGTACAGTATGTTTGTGCTACCAGGCATGGGACCAGACTGTTTGTGAGATCACCTGTCTCTTCCTGCCCTACTAAGTCTAGCAGGAAGGAAAGTACTGTATACTACAGGTTGTTACCATCAAACAGTACCATCTTGTTGGACCCTGGAGCCATGCCTTTTTTCCAAGCTGTCCTGAATAACATCATCCCCCAGAATTATGCATAACTCCAGCCTGACTCCAGCATTTTCTTCATCCAGGAATTTGGATCAGGAAATTAGCTGAATTCTGTGGCTTTTTATTTTGTGGGTGATATATAGCTGTCATGATTTTTATCTTTGTATGCTGCCCAGAGTCTCTGCTGTGAGATGGGTGCTTCTATAAATCATTTACATAAAATAAATGCTGCAAATAAAGAAGCAGTTTAAATGGCTGGGCTGAATGAGAACTTACCTTTTAAGAGTTGTGATTTTAGGATTTCAGATTTCCTGTAACTATTTAGCTATGTGGATGATGAGGACAAATTAACTCTGTCCATATTAAACCATTCTGAAGTTCAGTTATTTACTATGTATCATGCCAGTTAGTACCTAGAAATTCCTTATAGGCAACTGGGTACTCCCATAAGCATCATCTTAAAATGTTCTAAAATTTCCTTGTCACGATACACAGTACAGTATTCAAATGAATTGGACTGCTGAGAATAATTAAGATTCTTACGCATTGTTCCATTTTGCTACAAAAAGCTGCAGTGTTTCATGTTTTAAAATATTTGTTGTCATCATCGGTATTTCCCAATCTGGCACCTTCTACATAGATGTCTTGACTACATTTTTCATCATCCCTATTCAGAATGACTATAGGTGGCAATGAAGACTACTCCCTATAAAAATTGTAACGCCGTCCAAGTCACAATACTAAGATCTCATCCTTAGATTAGTAGATACTGTTGGACCTACATAACTTTAAAGAGCTCTAATGGGAGACAGAGTAGAGGGTCCACAATCCACAATCATTGGAATGCAAAGAGAGAATAATGCCAAGGCAGATGCTGAGCAAGTGGAAAAGCTGCAAGAATGCAAATGCAGGTCAGCTCTGATTTTTGCTTTCCATCCTGTTGAAAGGTTATCAATTAGGCAGGGGGCTATCAGAAAATAGAAGTTTCAGCCAATAAAAGGGACAACAAACAGATTCTTGCCTGTAGTGGAATCATTTCTGTTTCCATGCATAGGTTCTCGGACAGTGCTTGCAGAAATTTAGACTGAACAGTATCAAAGGGCTTTAGATCTTTGTAGGTGCATATCTGTGCGCTGTACAGCATTTGAGGTATAATTTAGTTTTAAACAGCTTAATAGCAGCAGGTATGCATCTACCTCCCTTGAGTGAAAAAAGCCCCGGATTGCCTTGACACTATTGTTGTTTTGGTACAGATTACTCTGGATTGTTCTTGCTAACTTCCAGAGGCTTGAAAAAGAAATTGTTCACAGATAGTGAAAAGCAGAAGTTTGTTCTATTTTGTTAATTCCTATTTGCTATTATGGCAGTTTCTTCTTCTTGAGAAAACCTTAATTTTACTTTTGGAATAATTAATTTTAAGTCCTTTCTCCTTGCAGAATTCTGCTAAGGTCCACAAACTTCTCCTAAGGCCCACCTTAGTATAAGTGAGAGGATTGGTAGATCACCAACATACAACAACATTGCCAAATATCTGACCCTGAGCTTGTCATTGTTGCTAAATCATGTCTGACTTCTCATGACCCCATGAACCACAGTATGCCAGGCTTCCCTGTCCTCCACTATCTCCCTGAGTCCCCCAAACCCACACCCATCATACTGATTATGCTATCTATCCATCTCATCCTCCCCTTCTCCTTTTGCTTTCAGTCATTCCCAGCATCACTGTCTTCTCTGATGAATCCTCTCTTTGCATTACGTGGCCAAAGTATTTGAGCTTCAGCTTCAGAATCTGTCCTTCCAATGAACAGATAAGGTTGGTCCTGATCTTAGGGGAATGAAATTACTTTCTTGTAAGAGCATCAACTATTGAATTTATATAAATGCTGAAGAATAGGAGAACCAGAATACATTCCAGTTTCACTCCTTGACTAATTGGAATATCTGTGGTAAAAATGACCTGCTTTATTATACCTAACATGGGTGGAAATAGGGATTATATCCACCCTGCTTTATTATACCTGACAATCCATGGATGTAAGGATGAACTTTTAGCCTTCTGCTTATCTTTACTCATTGTACAAAGTTAATTAGTTCATGTTCATAAGAAACTGGCATATCAATTAAGCTATTGGAGTTAGTTGAATGCTGAATTGCTGTCACTGTTGTTATATAAGGGATAAGAGGATAATCCAGCCTGGTCAGGCACCTTGTTGCAAGATAGCTACTTTCTTACAATCTTGGTTGAAATAAATTTCATATTAAGGTCTGCAAATAACTGGATTGGAAAGATATGAAATAAAGCAAAAAAGGGTCTTATGCACAGAGCCCTTAGGGTCCCATCTCTTTTGCATTAATGCCGTTGTGGAGCACTATCAGAACTATTGGTTTGTTCTGATAAATGAGTATAGAGTTTGTCTTGTTCTTTAAACAGGAGTTGTTACAAGGGTCTATTTTCTGTCTGCATATTGGCAGGCATAGTATTAGACCCAGCAATCTGACAAAGAGGGGAGGGATTGCTGTCGCCACTTCTGCACAAGCTCCATATTCTTCCCATCAAGTACTTGTGAACACACAAAATAGCTTTTTGAAAATGAAATAGCTGCATAAGGTTTTATCTCATTCTGCAGTTTGTCACTCTTAAGAAAGATGGATGCAAGTTGGTTAAACAAGGCTAGTGCAGTCTCTGAAGTTAGGAAGGAGTAGCTAGCCATCATATCTACTATTGATTTAACTAACAACCTGTTAATCTCATGATAGATTGTTCTGTCAAAAGAATCATGAAATCAAATACTGACCTCTTTATATATATTTGTTTCCATGCTGGTGATAGTATCTGTCTGTTGATACTTGCCATCCTGAAAGGCAGCTAAGTTGGAGTTGAAGTTAATGGCTGTTTATAATATCCTCAGGGTTGGGAAGCTTATTGTATTCAGTAGTGACATTGGCTGCTAGGAAGTCATTAATTTTTAGAGGTTTTGCAGCTTTCACCCATTTCAGTCTCTCGGGACTAGATCTGTCTTTCCATTTTAGCCTGAAGGATACATGATCTCCTGTAATAACTGAATGACTAAGTAGGCAGTTATATGATTTATGGACGAGGCTTCTAAGCTATTTGAGAACTGTTCCATAGGATTTTCTTGGCAGGTTTTTACCAGGTAGGCTGTCAGGTCTCTTCTCAAACAAAAAGAAAAAATAAAACAGGGAAAGAACTGATCAACAAAATATCAAGAACAGATGGTGAAAATAGACTGAAGAATTTTACACCAAAAGCAGTGGGACTGAACTGCCTCAGGATAATGTGGAAAATGAGACAGAAATTGAAATTTAACCATCCGTTCATAAGGAAGAAGTAGCAAGGGCACTAAGCCACCTGCCAGGCAACAAAGTACCAGGTATTGATACCATCCCTGCAGAGTTGCTGAAGTATGCATCAGTCAGGCCTATAACAGCCTTATGCCAGAAAATCTGGGAAACCAGCACATGGCCAGAGACTTGGGACTACTCAATCTTAATTCCCATTCCAAAAAAGGGCGACTCAAAGAACTGTTCCAACTACCTTACAATTGCCCTCATATCTTCATGCTAGTAAAATTCTCCTTAAAACTAAACAATGACATGTGTCATCTCTCATAGAAAGGAAACTACCTGAAGTCCAAGTAGGCTTCCACAGAGGCCGGGACACTCATGACCATATTGCAAATTTGTGCCTGTGCTTTTTTGACTACAAAAAATTGATTGTGTTGATCATGAGAAGTTGTAGAAAGCACGAAAGTCCTGGGATACACATCTAGTCAGTTGCTGCAGTCACTATGCACAAACTAACAAGCAGCTGTAAGAACACTGTATGGGGATACTAATTGGTTCAAGGTTGAGAAAGGAGTCCAACAAGGATCTCTCCTCTCCCCTTTCCTGTTCAACTTGTATGCTGAAGTAATCATGAGGAAGATGGATCTGGAAGAATCAAAACTTAGGATAAAGATTGGAGGAAGAACCATCAACAACCTTCAATATGCTGATGACATAATCTTCCTCTCAGAAACCCAGGATGGTCTAAGGCAATTGATCCAAAGCATCAAAGAAGAGAGTGAGAGGTTCAGCCTCCTTCTGAACATCAAAAAGATGAAGATCTTGATGACTGTACAGAATGAAGCCATCAATATAGCAGTCAATAATCGATAACATGGAAATTGAACGTGTGGAGGAATTCACTTTTCTGGGGTCTCTGATTACTCACAGTGGTGTATGCAGTCCAGAAATAAAGCGACCAATTTCATTAGGTTGAATGGCAATGTCAAGCATGAATCGAGTGTGGAAAAGTATCAGCTTAGCAACCAAATGCAGATCAGTTCAAGCAATCATTTTTCCTGTAGCAACCTATGGTTGTGAAAGTTGGTCAATGAAAAAGCTAGGCAAGAGGAAAATTGACTCATTTAAGCTGTGGTGTTGGCGGAAACTCCTGCGCATTCCATGGGCAGCAAAGGTGACAAGCAAGTGCTAGAACATATCAAACCCTAGTCGGCAAAATAATAAAACTGAGACTTGCTTATTTTGGCCATGTCATGCAAAGGAAGGGTTACCGGCAAGAGAAAACCAGGTCACCAGAGAACATGATGGCTAGACCCCATCAAAGAAGATACAGGCTGCAGCACATTGCAGCTGAAAGAAGAAGCATTGGATTGAAAAGTATGGCGAGATATAGCCCATGGGATTGCTTATATTGTTCATGACTGAACAGCTGATCATCATCATCACACTAAGCAGTTGCCATTTTGAGGGGGGAAAAGTTCTGTTGAACTGTTATAGTGTACTTGGCATATAAGATTGTGAAATATGGCAATTATTTGAAGAATTTAATACATAAATTGCTAAGAGGTGTTGTTTTCATTAATATTCTTTTTTAAAAATAAGTGTGAATTGATAAAATTATGGTGCTAGGTTACTGGTCATTGTATTATATGTTACTGGTACATATTATTAAAGTGATGCTTTAAGGATGAATTATTTGTTATTCTACAACGATCTGGGTGATGTATGCCTTCAGTTCTACTTCCAAAAACTGACAGCATGGGCTTAGCTGTAACTTCCCAAGGAAGAAAGTCCCAAAACTGCAGTTTTATAGTTGCAAATATCTTTCACTTCTTCATTAAGTGGTATGGTATATAATTTTGTACTGAAACATGGTATTGAAGATTAAATAGAATTATTTAGTAGTAATACATATTTGCAACCATAGGTGTTACAAAATTTATATAAAATTGCAAAATCCATTCAATTCATTCAGTTATTCAGTTCAATTCATTCCATCAAATATTAACAGTACTATCAACATCTGCTTTCTTATCTTTCCTGCAGCTATTGCAAACAATGCATCTTGTTTTGTTACATGTTCATCTACATCAGTCAGCAGAAAGATATTTTTTTCTTCTACACAAGATTAGCAAAGGCATGATGCATCTAGTAGTAAGTTCTTGATATAATTTACAATGTAATAAATAAATGGATCAGATCTTGCACATATGAATTATTACAAATGCATAACTGTACTTGATAATCCTTTATATCTTCCATCTAAATATGCAGTTGGCATTGTCTGAAAGTTCTAAAATCAACTTTCTCAGTTACAGGAATGTAAGAAGCTATAAATAATATGACAAACCTTTTTCACCTCTCAGAGATCAGAACTACTTGGGAAATGTAAGATTGCATACATGCTCTTTATTTTGTCTAAGTCGCCCCTATAAATATAGTAGTATATTTATGTTGTTCAACAGTCCTGATCTAGTGAATATTGTGACAATAGTTTTAGACACAAACTCACTCATTGGCTACTGATAAAAATTTGGAGGCATTGTTTTATCAAATAAGTGTTGTGCATAAGAATTAGTGTCCTGTAGTATGTGTAAATTTATTTTTTAAATTAAACTTATAAAATACAAATAAAAATAGTGGAAAAGTGGGAAATGGGAAAAGCAAAAAGTATTGGATAAAAGGGAAAAAAAAGAAAAAAAAGCATTTACTTCCAACTCTTTTCAGCACGGTAGAAGAAAATAATAATATTATAGTCTCAACTTTTTACTTTGCATAATTAGTGTGCACAACACTAATTTCTATAAGAGAGCATCCTATCTAATCAACAAAACCTGAAGACATAGTTTCATCTTTTTTAGTCTCAAGCACAAAGCCCAGAAATGGTTTCCAAATAGAAATGAAGTTAGATATATTCCTAAACTATCCTCATCTATATTAACAAAGATCACTATACTCTTTCTGATTCTTTAATCTTAAAGGGAGAAGTCTTTTATATCCATTTGAAACTCTAAATGTATCTTAAACAATTTCATCTTTATATCTAAAAACAATCAAATCTAATGTAATTTTTAACATACATACTTTCAAATTCACTTTCAATACTTTTTGCAAAGTTTAAAAATTACTTAAGTTATATATATAAAAAAGAAAAAGTAAAACAACAAAAAATCAAAAACTTCAGTACTATTTTATAAACCTTAGCTATCACCATTTTCAAACCCACTTTATAAGTACTGGAACTTTCATTTAATTACATATGTCACTGTTTAAGTTTATTTACAGTCTGCTCAGGATCATGAAAAAAATGTTGTATTAGGAAGATGAAAGTGGAAAAGAGAAATATATCGCAATTCTTCAACTCAGCTTGGATGCTTTTCGGATCTTGAAGTAAAACGATCCTCTAAATTTAAACCAAGAGTAAGTCCTCTGAATTTTAATGAAAAACACTCAACAAACTCAGCCAACATCACAAGTGATGAAGAAAGCTAGGCGCTATAGTCAGCAATTTCTGAAAAGTCTCAAGTTCCATATATCTTTCAAATTATTACAGTGCGTACAGTTTTAACAACCTTCATTTGGGCAGTAATGACTGTCTCTTTCTCCCTTAAAGAGCCCCTTCAGTATTTCTTATCCACTGAAAAGAATGCCAACAACCAGTAAGTGTGTGAATGTGCAGAGTCATTTGAGTTGTTCTTCCTCTCAGTAAAGATGTGCAAATAAGCAAAATCCACATGAAGCAATTACGAGGGTGTGGAATTTAAAATTTTGTTTAACCAAGTGAAACATAATGCAAAGATACTTTGATGTGCATGTTTTTTAAGGCTTCAGTTTTGCAGAAGATTCTGAAACACATTTTGGCATGCGCTTTCAGACTGTACAGTCAGTCTGCTGAAGTCTGTGGTTGCCTGACAAGGGAACTTTCTGAAGCCAAGCATGGGCAACTTGGTACCATCCAGCTTTTTGAATTACAGTTCCTTTCTTTTAGCCATAGTGGTTGAATGCCAAATCAAAACATTTGGAAGGCTTTTACCTATCTGTCATGAAATTAATGTTCAAGGAAAATAAGTAACAGCAATATCATTTACATTTATGGAGTATCATCTCCCTCCTCAGGTGAGGTTAGCTGCATCAGTTTTAGTCTTGGAAGATTCTGAAAATGTGGTTCGTTCAGCAACCTTGGGAAATCCCATGGGGAGCCTATACAATAGTTTTACTGTGTTTAGACAGGTTTCTCCCACCATCTTGTTTTTATGTATCTTGTTTTTACTTATATTTAAAGAGTTTTAATAATTGTGATACAGTTTTTTAAAAATAATTTTATTAAATTTCAAGAAAAAATAAAATACAAGTCTTTGGGATGAGTAGTTGTTGCTGTTGCCATAGAGCAGGGGTCGGGAACCTTTTTAGCTGAGAGAGCCATAAACACCACATATTTTTAAATGTAATTCCGTGAGAGCCATACAATATGTTTAAAACGAAAAAT
>JANHZU010001920.1:37961-53034 GCA_032468055.1 Acrochordus granulatus
CCACTGCCTTATAAAAGCTCAGAATATAGTAAAAGGTATATTCCTCCCTGGACATCATCTGTTTGAACTGCTACCTTTAATTAGGAGATATAGGGCAATTAAGATGAGGACAAATAGGCTAAAGAATAGTTTTTCCCCAAAAGCAATAGTTACACTTAATGCTTCTATGGCTCAATTGTGGGTGGTGTGAAGGGATCATGCAATATGTGGAATGTCATGAGTGTGTTTGGGGATTTTATTGTATTTATACAATAATAAGAGAAAATAAATAATATTACAATGTAGAGTTATTTTATGGTTTGGTTGTATTTTGTTCACATTGGGAAGATTGCACTCAATTTCATTGTATTTTACAATGAAAAGAAAGTCAGTCTGTATGTCTGTCTATCTATCTATCTAAAAAGTGGCTAAAAGATATGATGCTGGAAGATGATCCCCTCAGATCGGAAGGTGTCCAATATCCCATTAAGGAAGAGCGGAGGGCAATTACAAGTAGCTCCAGAAGTGGCTGGGCCAAAGTTGAAAGGATGCTCAGCTGTAGATGTGTCTAAAGGTGAAAGGAAAGTCCAGTGCTGTAAAGAACAATATTGCATAGGAACTTTGAATGTAAAATCTATGAATCAAGGTAAGCTGGATTTGGTCAAATATGAGATGGCAAGATTGAACATCAACATCTTGGGAATCAATTAACTAAAATAGATAGGAATGGGCAAATTTAATTCAGATGACCACTATATCTACTACTGTGGGTAAGAATCCTCTAGAAGAAATGGAGTAGCCATCTTAGTCAATAAAAGATGGTAGAAGCAATACTGGGGTACAATCTCAAAAATGACAGAATTATCTCGGTTCAAATCCAAGGCAAAACATTCAACATCACAATAATCCAAGTCTGTGCCCCAATCACTGTTGCCAAAGAGGCTGAAGTTGACCAATTCTTTGAAGGCCTACATCCCCTAGAACTGACACCAAAAAAATATGTCTTTTTCATCCTAGGGGATTGGAATGCTAAAGTAGGAAGTCAGAAGATAACCAGAATAACAGGCAAGTTTGGCCTTAGAATACAAAATGAAGCAGGGCAACTTCATGAATTTCATGAGCTTACCTTGATTCATAGATCTTACATTCCAGGTTCCAATGTAATATTATTCTTTACAGCATTGTAAAACTTTTGTTTTAAGAGACTTGATGTAACAAGCCAGGCAAAAGGAATCTTGTAAACAGCATATCAATAAGTAGGTAAAAGTTGTTAATAGCACAGAATTTGCCGTAAATAACTCTCTCATTTATACACTTCCGTGTGTTTAACCAAAGGGGGGAGTTAAGAATAAATTGTGCTGCAAACAAAAATTCTGTCCTGATAAGAGACTGCAAGATTATAGTTATACTTAAGGAGAAAACAAGTGTATTTCATTACTCATAAACTCTTATCTTTCAGTCTGTAAGGGGGAACTCAGTGTTATCTTGTAAAGGTGTTCTGCTGGGCATGGCACACCATTTTGGAGCCCATACATTTGGATAGGATTTTATGGATTGCCCATACGAAGACTACATGATCCAAAGCCCTGCTGCTTGCTTACAATCACTATTTATAAGACATGATTACTTATCTAACATATCCAGGTTCTATGATGGACATTCATTGTTTAAGCTTGAGATGTTAATAGCCTGCTCCCATTCACTCCAGAATCAACTCTTTCTTCTTCCCAGTGATGGGATTTCAAATTAACTTCAAGGTGCTTTTTTAATCCTAAAAGGTACAATTCCTGACCACAACTTGATATTTTGCTTTGGCTGCCCAAGAGATTGGCATTAGCTAATTCAGATATATGTTTCTGAATAAGACTTGACTGGCTCTTTCCATAATATTTGTCAGGTCTTATGCAAGCTTCTCAAGCATATGGAATTAATTAACATTTGAAAGGCACATTTCCCAGTTGGTAGTGGAAGGGCATCATTTGGCTCAACAGGTATGGGGAGAGGTTTGTGCTGATTGCCAATACAGACAGCACAATTTATGCCAGAATATTTTTCTCTCTGCTCAAGGACCAGTATTTAGTATTAACTCAGCCATAAGGAAGAGTCTTTAGCATATTTCTACTTAGAAGAGATGGCAAGGTTTTTGGTTTTTTCGCTCTATGTTTCCTTTCATTGCTTCTCAACAATGTGAAGTATCCCAGGGAGGAAAATGAGAGGCAAACAGTGGCAATACAGTTGTGTTGTTTGAGATTGCATTATCTACCAGTATATACATCATATACTATTAACCTGTGTGTGCACAACAAAGAAATGAATATTAACTTGTATAGCCCAAGGTATGTAACAGAAATACTTCTCTGTACATACAGATTTTCCTATGTTCTTCTGTTCCTTTCTTTGCTGAGTATTTCCTTGTAAGTGGGGCAGGGTGTCACAACTCTGCCCAACCTTCAGTTAAAAGATTTTAAATATGTAAATCACCCAGAGTCATTTTGGTGAGATTGCTGATGATATAAATGGAATAAATAAATAAAACGAAAAGTACTGCCACTTCCTGCCCTATTAAAATGCTATGCATTGCTGCAGGATCAGCAGACATTTTATAGAGTCTTCACCTTTCCTAATAGCCATAAATTATATTTTGTTCATAACTTTGTGCATCAAAATTATGTAAGGAAACATAAATCTCATAATTACCAGTAAAATAATTAGGCAGGTTCTGCCTTTCGTGTTCAGATCTAGATTGATTTCTTAGAGATTTGGTACCTATAAGAATGTCAGGTGCAAGCAACCAAAACCACCTATGGAAAGTCTTAGGCAGAAGCTTTATTATTTGTCACCTATGTTACAAAAACTTGCCAGGCTGACTGCATTCCCCTGGGAATGGCCAGATAAGGCTTCAGGGATGCTGAGGGAGATGAGGCCTGTGCTGCTTCCTGCAGTGCAAAAACTCTAAGTTCATCCTCTTCTTAACACTGCCTCCAGTCTGGCTGGAAATTCTACCACAATGATGCTTTCCATACAGAATACTGACAGCAGAGAGAATTTTAACATCAAGGAAACAGAAATCACTGAAAAAAACTCTAGTAAAATGCAGGGAAAATTTAATTGCAACATTTTTATCATGAACATTTATGTATTTATTTCTTAATTCTGACTATATGTTAGTGTACCATACGTATTTCCTAGTTAGTCCGATTTGGGAATTATATGTTGTCTTTCAAAATAATTTCTAGATTAGTGACCTTACCTTGCATAAAAAAGAATCAATAGAAGATAATATTTGTAGCCCAGGGTTGAACCATGGGATCATTGTTTTCTTGCAGACATTTTATTACCAGAACTAGGTGAACATTAACAGTGCCAAAATGAAGTGGGGTTTGTTCTCTTTATATACATGTGGCTTGTCCTGTGTTCTTGGTGGTTTTGTTTACTGTTAGCTTGTTTGTCTGAGTTGCTATTTCCTTTATTGGGATATTGTTTACTTCTTGATTGTTGGTCAAGTGTTAATCTGGGTGTTGATTGCTGGTGAGGAGGTATTTTGGTCTTTTTGTTTCCTTTTGATCAGTTATTTTGAATGGTATGTAGATGTTGTTTATGTGCCTGTTTATGGCTGATTTCTCAGAGTGCCAGGCTTCCAAGAATTCTCTAGCATGTTTTGACTTGACTTGGTCTAAGATGCTCACAGTTTCCCAGTTGAAATTATGGTTAAATCTGTCCATGTGTTGTGAAATTAATTATACCTTCTGATTGCTAGTTGATGTTTCTGGATTCATTCTGCTAGTCTTCTTTCTTTTTCTTAATAATGGGATTTTAAATTGACTTCAAGTTGCTCTTTTAATCTTAGAAGATACAATTCATGATAATTACCTGATTTTAATATGATCATATATTTCAGATAATTTTCAAACTTTACAGCTATGTAATAGGTTTTTCCAAATAATTATGATGTCCTTCCCTATAATTATAGAAGGCTTCTCAGAGCAATAAACCACAAGTTCAGAATTACAAAATACACTCAAAAAGTAAAAAACAAAAAGCAGGACAGGAATCTGATGAAGAGCCCAACACAGAAAGAATATAGGAAGACATCAGAGTTGCTGCATTGCTTCAGGTGTCTAACCTGCAACTAGATTTCTTTCTATCCAAAAGGGTAGATGGCCAACCTGGGAAGGTGTAATGAGTTTATTGATGCACTGAACCAGACTTATTACAAAACATTACTATTCAGCATTTATTTAAGAATGTTACAGTATAATATTATTTAACATTTTCCAAAACTGATCAGAGCACCATTATGTTCCTGTGATAATTAAGGATTAACATTAAATTTGTCTCTGTCCAATCTGCTGTTCTAATGAGTGCCTCTAATGGGGAAAGAAATAGGCATAAACTTGCACTGCTGTATATACTTACTGATAAGTAAAAATCTCTTTAATACAGTGTAGCTTACACTGTATTAAACTTAGATGTTCAGAGATGTTATTATGGATATCTTGCAAAGCGTTAATCTATAAAAGTAGAAGTGGTCAAACATATATTTCTTGTCTTTGAAGCAATCTAAAACCATTTCTACAAAGCTTACACTCTTTACTCCTTGTCTAGACAGAAAGCTCAAAGCTAAAGGGCTGCAACACCTTGCTTATGTTCTAGTTCCGTATTATAAAGAAGAATGCCCTTTTCAATCAAAGACTCTCCAGAAGAAGATAAAACATTAAGAGTTGATTGAATATAGATGTAAGGGTGATGAAATTGTATGAATTAAGTTGATACAGATCATTCTTTTTTTGCACTTTTACATATTTCTGTTTTATTATGTATTCTTTTATTGTCTGTTGATATGGTCACATGGTCAATCAATAAAATTAATCTGGGGAAAAATGGGATGTAGTTTTCTGTTCTGGGAGGATCCTCATTAAAGGATAAGTGTGAGTTTCCATAGAGAGATTACTCATGGAAACAGGAAACCTTGATGTATTGTTATGGTCCAATCCAAGAGCCCTGGGAGATGTAGAATGAAGCTGGCATGTTTGTGTGACAAAGGATCCTTTAGGTCTGAATCAGAGGAAGAGACACTGCTCATTTCCACTGAATGCTGAAATGTCAGGGCTCAGGTTGAACAATTAAATGCTTTACAAACATGGGTAAAAGCCTTCTCAGAATAACAGAAGTCTCCTTGTGAAGATGAATCACCTCCAGACTGCGCTAATTATCGAAAGCTGAAGCCTAGGTGTGGGAGTTCTGGAATTCTGCCTTTAAGAATTTCGGTCTATGCCAGGCAATGGTGAAATAAGGATTGTATTGTATTCTTAGATGTTCAGAACTGTTACCATGGTTATAATGCAGTTATAATGCAGTTGATCCCTGAATCTCTCCAACTCTGGACTCAACCTTCAAGGGAATGTTTGTTTGTTAATTTATTAGCTGCACCTGTAGCAGAAAGTGATCAGCATAAATATTTAATTTTTGGGTGATGTGAAATACTATTAAACTTTAATATTTAAAAAGAAACGTATGGTTGTGATAAGGCAGGTGATTGTAGCCATATTAATGCTGAGATTCATATTCATATTCAGATAATTTTTTGGCCAAGCATGGTTAGATATACAAGGAATTTGACTCTGGTACAGCAGCTATCAGTATACTTGCGTGACAACAGCAAATAAATAAATAAATAAATAATGAAATTGTGTATTCAACAGTAAAGTATCCATCCAAAGTATGCAGCCAGTAGAAAAGGAATAACATGTAAATTAGAACCAAAACAAAATGGGTTGTGGAACAAATAATATCAAAAAGTGCAAATAGTTCTCAGTGACAGAGATATGCCAAGGCTCATGGAGTGCTGTTACCTTTCCCGCTGAAGGTGGTATCTATTTATCTACTTGCATTTTTACATGTTTTTGAACTGTTAGGTTGGCAGGAGCTGGGGCAAGTAATGGGAGCTCATCTTGTTGTGCAGCAGTACTTGGGTTTCAAACTGCTGAGCTGCTGACCTTCTGGCTGACAAGCCCAACATCTTAACTGCTTGGTCACCACACCCTAACAGACTTTCTCATACTTTCAGGTGTATATAAGAGAGGATAGAGACCACCAACTAGTTGCTGTAGAAGCTGTTCACTTCAGTGGATGTTCACACCTTAGATCTACATCACAATTGATAGAAGAGTTTAATTTCATCTTGAGGTCCACCCAGACAGAAGGATAAAATGGACCAGAATAGATGTGAGAGCTTATAGATATATGAAATCTGATCAAGCCCTGATTCATGTAAACGCTGTTACTTCACTTTGCACAGATGCCAATTCCATACTTCCAGCCTATGAAAACTTAAATACAGGACTAAGATAATTTGTAACTGAAAAGGCTCTTCCCATCCCAGACAAAAGGTGCTCATTTGTTTGACTCAGAGTGTCATTCCCTGAGAAAAAGATTAAGCTAGCTATACATTCATCCATCAAATAATAATCATGTTGCCATGCTAATGCTTAGACAAGAGTACAATAAAACTATCAAATGCAAGAAGTCCCAGCATTTGTTCTCTCTGGTTAAATTTAGAGTTAGCAACCAAAAATCCAAACCCAGCCTTTTTCTTGCACTCAGTTGCAGGACTATTGCAGAAATATAGGTTCTCCTTGGACATCCCTATACCTGCCTCCACATGGTAGGAATATTACAGCCAATTATTCACTGCCCCAAGTTGTAGTGGACTAGAGGATCCACCAAACGATCTACAGGAGACCATTTTTGGAAAAAACTTATGGACTTGAGCATGGACCCCAAACTCCTTTCTTTAATTAAGGCATTATATATAAGCTCATGCCTAAGGGTACGCACAGGAACCCATAATTCCTTAACAGGGAAAATTAGTACCAAAATTAATTAGACAAGGGTGTATACTGGCTTCCATTCTGTTTAATCTGTACAGTAATGATATTTGAAAATCCCTTCATTCAACCAATATGCATATGCCTAAAATTAAAAATGAACATGTAAACATTCTGCTTTATATACATGATATTAATATCATACACCCAGGTAGTGATGAGAAAACTGTGGTGCAGGTTTAATTCATACTGTGCATTCAACTATGTGAACAGCTATAAGTCCAAGACCAAGGTACTGTAGTTGTTTTCAGAAAGAGGCAGCCTAGGTATAACTGGAGATTGGATAGGGAAAGTATAGATCAAGTTAAGTCCTATTTATACTTAGGACTTGTTACAGAAAGAGGTTCCTGACTCCCACATTTCAAGAGAAGTTCTTTAAGAGTTCCAGCCTGTGTCAGTGCTGTAAAGCAACTCACAAACCAAGCTATCTGGGTTCCCTAATTCCAAGCATAAAAGTATTTAATGGCAAAATAGTTCCAATGATCACACATAGTGCCAAACTATGGGGATATGTAAAAGTCCCCTTACTGGAGAAGATGCAATCTACTTTTCTGAAATATATCTTGTGGGTGGATAAGTCTACACCAACACAAAACACAAATTCTCTTCACTTCTTTCTTCTACTGCTGATGACTTCTTGGCTGTCCCAATTTGCATGGGCTCCTCTCTGCCCATTCAGTGCCTGAAGGCATCAGGGGAGGGAAGGCTGTATTGCTACACTGTATTGTCCCTTGTCTTTAGCAGATGAAGCTGCTCTGGATCTTTTCCAGATATGAATTAATGATAATACAAAGTCTGTGTCTAGAGTCTGTGGAACTCCTTGCCTAATGAGGTCTATGCTGGTCATTTGCCTTTGTCTAAACTCGGTGATTAGAGCAGGTGTGTTCTACCCCGGGTCTGCAGTGCAGCAATCAACTTAAGCTTCTCTCATTCTTCTCCTGCCTCGGATAAGTTTATGAATGTGGACGGTAGCTATCGATTCTCTTATTGGATTTCCAAAGTACTTTCTGAATTAGATCATGAATAATTCTAATAATTATCCATAATTGAGTCTTTTGCCTCTATGATTGGGAATGCCCACTGAGCTGCTGATGCTGTTAGCAGGTTCAACATGAAGTCTGTCAGAAATTCCATGGCCCGGGTACTCATAAACAATTCACACTGATGAATGTTCTCATTTTGTCTGCTTCTCCCCCAAACCTTTTTGGCATGAGATCTCCATGAGATCTCTGTAACACTGGCTGTATTACTGAATTCTCAGTAATACAGGGGCTACTGGAGGTGCCGGTAGTCCCCAATTTTGCACTTGCCAAACCACCTGAAGCACAGTAGCCAGCAAGTTCCACACCTCAATCTCCACACCATCCTGACAGCGTAGAACAGCATCCATCATCACTTGGTCTGCTGCTGTTCCTGCTTATGAATCAGATGCCATGTGGGTCTCTTAGTTTTATCTGAGTAAAAATGTTGTGAGTGAGTTGGACAGATTAATGTCAGATGCGAAAGACCAGGCCCAGGCAATGAGATTCAAGCTAATTTATTTGGTCTTGCATATTTACAAAAATCTGCCCATTGAACACCTGTGGCTGGGAGATAATGTCTAATGGAGATCAGGAGAGGCTGGTTCTATTATACTTGTGGCTACGTAGAGACCTGAGGCTGATGTTTGACACTTCTCCTGGCTCAGCCTTCTCGTCTCCTGCACTGCTCAAGGAAATATTGAAGCGCTTAAATATGTTAAGTCTTTGAAATGGCTGGCTTAACACAAAACAGCCTCCCAGTTAGAAAAATATTTAACAACTTATATACCTCAACAACTCAGAAGAGCTTTTTTAGAGCTCATTTCGAAGACATATAGGAGGTTTCATGGAGTTCCATTTGAAGAATGATTGTTCATTTGTGCAGCACCAGCCATTGAAGATACTAGACACATTTTTTTGACTGCAAACTGTAGTCTGCAGAAAGGGCTGCTTTAGATTCTTATTAAAAAACTATAAAATATTGGGGCACCCAGGATACACTGTCTTACTTTTTCCAGGGAACAAATCTGCATATCACGAGTGAAACTGCACTCTATTTCAGAAGCCTTTTCAAAGAGGATAGAATATATCCTATTATTTCCTTTTTATCTATTTGTATATTTGTATTTGTTTTATATTTTTATATGGTCAAATTATTAAATTAATCAGATTTTTGCTACTACTAAAAAGTTACATTCAAAATTTCATCATGGGACATATGAAGGAAAAATAAGATATAATCTACTAGTTGCCATAAATATGGGTGTTGTTCTTTCATCTCATATATTCTAGCTCTGAAATAATCAAGGCCCCAGGGGATGCCAAGCCAGTAATTTCTTTTGCTCTGGTGCAACTATAGATCTGCAGCCACTCTTCCTCTAAAGGGCCACCTCTGAACATTCTAAATTTAAGCTGGTGCTTATTCCTGATTAAGTATTTTTAATGTCTTTTGTTTTTACATTTTCATAATAATTTTATCTTATTTTCTCGTGTCTTATTGGTAGTGATTTTGAACTCTGATGCATCCACAATATTATATACTCTTAGTATCCCTGTATGAAATATAACTTATCTTCATAGTTTTCATAGAATGTAAATCCTACATTCTGCTATAATTAGGAAAAAATTACTTGCACTGGGGAGTTCTGTCCAAGAATTCAGTAATATTTCTGCTGATTTTCTGATGCAGTTTCAGCCCAATGATTAAGCATGAGTTCTAATTTTCTTGTTATAAACATTTCAATTTCATATGGAGCATTTATTTTCAATCATAACTTTTTTCTTATCCAAATAACAACAATAATATAGTTTAATTGTGTTTAAATTATCAAATTTAAATTATCAAAATAATGATTGATAATTCATCAAATCCAGTTTTAACTAACTGCCAATAGTACAATAATTCTCTCAAAACAGAATGAGACCAAATTTAGTATGGGGAGGAAAGGTGGCAAAAAAAAAGAACCAGATCTTGCTAGGAACTTTGAAAAGAAATGTTGCTCAATTTCAGATGAAATACTGTAAGTTGTCTTCTCCTCTCAGTCACTCTTGAATTTGGAAGACTTTACTTGTGAACTCTTCTTTATGGCAGATTAAGGTAAAATTTTTGGTATCATGGAATGAAGAAACAAATTGAAGAAGAAATCTGTCTATGATGCCCAAACATCACAAATGGAAAATTTGCAGAATTTCTGGCACTGATGCTTTGTATGGTCATCCCTTGATTTGTATTATTGAAAGCCAAGTAGTACACAATCAGTTTCTAAGGCAGGTATCTGTTTGGAAAGTATTATCATCCTTGAGCTGGTAATGGTATTTCTGCAGTTAGTATTTCATCTTCTATTTCTTCCCTACTATCCATCCAAGTAAGACTTCTAGTGAATTTTCTACCCAAGAAGTAGGTTCTAAAATGTTGCTGAGCTGGAAACATGCAATGCTTCCTTTTCCATGTTCCTATCATCGTTAATTGCTCTGGAAGCATGTGCAATCCTGAACTCCCTGCCTCTTTTGCATCAATATATTGTTTAGCTCATATTCAGAAATGTTGTTAGCAATTTTTGCTAATTGTATTGGAAAGACTCAGTGTAAAACTGTTAGCACAAGCAAGTGCAACGTTTGGAAAACTGTCACGATAAGTAATCCCATATAAATTTTAACTTAAGTTCAAAAGGGGCATAAAGGAATTGCTTTCATTGTAAATTATTCAAAAAAAGTTTGAATAATATTTGCAGTCTCAAAAAGAAATAAGAAGCTCTTGTTATGTAGTTCTACTACTCCTAAAATAATAATCAATGCTCAATGTCTGAGTTGTATGTTTTTTGCAACTATTGTCTGTATATAATTGAATCTCTGCAAAACTGATACTTCAATGCATTAAAGCATGAATTTCTTTTTTTATTAATGCCATTTCTTTGAATCATGATTAACATATTTTTCATTAACATATTTTTAGTGTATGAGCCAGAATATCATCCGGAAGCAAGCAAATGCCCGTCTTATTCCCAAAGATTGCAGGATCATCCTTTGAAGTAAAAGACAGGTGAAGTCAATTCAGTAGTAGTTTATTAATGTTGGATAATGAATGATAGGCAATCTGACACAATGTTAGAGTTTACATTGGGATGTTTTTGGTATCCTTGTTTGCTTACTGATCCATACTTATAGTTGTATGTGTGGGAGTGCTATAGTTTCTAGGCACTTGCATTACAGTCTCTGCTATGACAGTGGTGATCACATGGGTATTCCTCTAATTTGTTGGTATGATTTACAATACTAAAAACAAGGATCTAGTAGAGCTGAGTTTCAAATATGCAGCTCAACTGTTCCTTTTCATCTTCTTTCGAAGAAGAGATTGGTAAGCTTGAATGCTGTCTGAGTTCAATAGGCCTGGAGCCAAGTGAATAAGCTGCTTGACTTCAGTACTGTTCCTTTTTACTGTCTGAAAGTGAGATTTAAAATTTACACATTTTTAATTAATATCACACAAACATTTTAATCAGAATAAAAGCTGAGAACTTTCTTCTGATTTCATAGAGATAACAGTTCCAGTATTTCATTGCATTACAACACTAACCAATCTGTAGTTATGGCATATGAATTCCATCTAAGATGAGGCATGACTGAGTGGCCAAATCTCCAAAGGAAGAATGGAACTTAAAATCTGCCCCCCAAATATTAAAGTGCTTTTTTGTTTTGCATCAGAGAATTGGATGTTCTGCCTATGTTGCACAGTAAGATTTGAAGGTATATTTTCATTAATCACCATCAGGCATGTCAGCCTCAGCTGTTTTCCTATGGAGCAGGGATTCCAAAATGATCTGACAAAATTGTGAGTCACAAGTGTCCTTTTCAGGCTGGATTGTCCTTAGATGTTTATTTTTGTTGGTATCTACTGAGATGTTCATCAGGTAGAAATGCTCCAGGAGAGATGTTACATACATTATGAATTGTCCTGAAACAATGCTTAATTGGAGTGGGATTGCAAATGTTAACCTATATTTTGAAACAGTTATTACTGACAGTGGTGACTTGGACTGAGAAGTTATGTCCTGATTAAAATAAGTAACCACCCAATTAAGATGCCTGAAGATCCTGAATTGAACTTCATAGGTTCCATAAATTGTTTTTTCCTTCCTCTTGGCTCTCAGCCACATTTGACTCATAGACCTTCAAGACGTTCTTGAATATCCTGGTAGCTAGACTACTTGTGGCTTCTTCCTTCCTTGAGCTATCTTGGTTGATGGATTCCGCTTTGGAATGTTCAAATAGTAAGAATGACACAAAATGTATTCTGTGTGGCACTGCCTTTCTTCTTTGTCTCCTTAATGACAAAATGGCTTTCTGAAGATAATACAACTATGAGGGTTGGCTAACATGCATTCATGTTTAATAAAAGATCAATGAATATAGCACCAAACCAGATGTGTATACTGCATAGACCAACAAAATAAAATGAACACAAATAACAGTCAGCCAATTTAATTGTATTAACTGTAACCCTGTATGTGTATGCATGCTTTTAAAAAAAAAACCAGCAGTCTCCTTTTCTTTGCAAATTTGCATATCTCCAAATAATATCTGAAAACTTTGTAAATGCTTTGCGTTGCTAAATATATGAACACTGCATACTATGATTCAAAGAACAGGTAGGTACAATATAAGAAAATTTTATAGCATGTCCTGGTATAAACAAAAGTAAGAAAACCAATGCCCTCCAAAGGTCTTGAATTATAGCTCCCCTCTTCTTTCATTTTGGCCATATTTACTGGGGTTTATGGGAACTATTTTCTAAAACACTCAGAAGGCACCCATTGCCTAAGCCTGTACAAACTGCTGTTTTAATGGAAATTGAGCATGGGGAGACAGCAGTTGAGATAATTGTCATTTGTGATGCAGTGCAGAATCATAGTTAAAATTTTGCTTCCAGCTCATTCTCCAGGAACATGCTGAGATTTTCATCACTGCCCTTTACATTTTGTCTTCTTACTTATATTTACACTTGTCAAAGCATTTGTCATGCAGAAGGGCTCTGGTAAAACACCCTTGCTCACAACTATACACTACAAAGGCATTAAAGTAGTAAAGAAATTAGTTCTGATAATGCACAAAGAGCAATGGTAATGACATAGTAGATGACCACGACCCATTGGGTCATCATTTCAGAGATATTTCCTTACTTAAACAGAGAAACAAAATGACCACAGG
Source organism: Acrochordus granulatus (assembly GCA_032468055.1). Lineage (NCBI taxonomy): Eukaryota > Metazoa > Chordata > Lepidosauria > Squamata > Acrochordidae > Acrochordus > Acrochordus granulatus. The sequence goes on from JANHZU010001920.1 coordinate 51,052, forward strand.
TGGGCAAAAAACAGTGGGAGCAGGAATGATTTTTGACTTCCTGACAGAATCCACATTGATTTTGTTCGTGGCAGGGAGTTGCAGTGGTCACACATTTGTGAATGCAACTGTTCTGAAGATCCTGGAAATTTCAGTTCCATAGGAGTAATGAGTCCTGGATTTTGGACAAATTCTTTAAATTAGCCCGTATGAGATACCTTCCTTTAAAAATTGTTGCTCTATGATGCACTGTTCCAACTAATTGATGGTTACAGACAAGAGTGTTTTAATACTGCAGTGGAACCTCCGATGGCGAGCCTAATTCATTCCAGAAAAATGCCCTTAATCCGAATTGCTCTTAAACCGAATCAAGGTTTCCCATAGGAAACAATGTAAAGTTGGATGATCTGTTCCATGCCCCCCCAAATATTCACAAAAAATATTTTTCAATGGAATTTTATGTAGAAAAGATTGTCCCTAATATCTGAAACAAGTAACAATAATACACAATACAAAGCAGAAATAGAACAAGTTAACCAGCACTTACAGATCCACTCCAAGTCAGATTCTGGTCATTGGTTGCCACTCAGCCAGCACTGAGGGAGGATCCACTGCTGCCGCTGCTCAAAGCAAAGCAGCCTTTTCCCTTTTCCCTCAGTAATGTCTTTCTGAGGGTCATTCCTGGGCGGTTTGGAAATGTTTCTAATCATAACCTGCCTCCGTGCTATGAGATGGGAGAAGAGATGGACAGGAGGGGGACAGGCTGGATGGTGCTGGGAGGGTGTGTGTGTGTTTTTGTGTGTGTCTGTGTGTGAGAGCGACTGGGAAGATGGAGAGTCCGTCTTCCTACACTTTGAGAAGAGTCCCTGCTGGCGTGAAGGAGACAAGGGAGGAGAGGAGGGGGAGGGTTTGCCTGGAAGGAGAATTTGGAGTCTGAATCTCGCGAATTCTTTCTCTTGAATGCCTTTCACTTAATTTATGCTTTTTACACAGTGAGAGAGAAGAACCATTGGCTCCGTTGTGAGATTTCCCGCGTGAGCTTATCACGTGGTGCTCGTCTTGTGAGTTGTTGCTCATTAACCATATTCAATTTTATTAAAACATTTTTTGCTCGTCTTGCGAAAATCTCGTGGACTGAGGTGCTCATAATCTGAAGTTCCACTGTATATAGATTAGTTAAAATAACGTTTTCCTGTGAATATATCAGATCTAAATAGTCAAAGTTTAATTCTATACTGTTATAGAATTGTTAAAATCGGACCTTTAGTGGACTTAAAACAATATGTGCTCCCTCTGATTCTTTTGTATGAGGTCAAATTTCTTTTGTGTGACTCAGATACTATCTGGTTGTCGTATTCATGTAAATAAACAGAACAACATGATTTGAGAAAGCAATATTTCCTTGTTCTCTATTTGATCACAGGGCTGTAAAATGAACCAAAGCAATTTGCAACATCTAAACCTGGCAGGTTACCAAAGATGAAACATTGGTTAAATCAGATAACTGAGATGGGTATTAAGCTTCTTTCCATGGCTCAAAACATGGCATGTTTCTTAATTCATGTTAATGAGCCTAGATGCAAGCATTTGTTTATTGCTTTTTTTTTACTTGTATCGATAGAGGGGTAGGGATTCTTTTTTCAACTAATTTTATTAAATTTCAAAGAAAAACAAAATATAAAGTAACAAAAACAGAAAAGATTAAAAGAGGAGGGTAGGGGATCAAAAGGGGTAAGTTATAAAATGATTAAAATAACTACAAAAGAAATCTGATTTCCACCTTTCTTTAGTACAGATAGAAATATATAATAAAATAACCTCTTACTCTAAATTAAAACAAAAATATAATTAAAAGAAATGTAATAAATATATAAACTGAATAATCCAAACCCCCCAGTGAGTCACCACCTTGCTGTGGTTGGGGGGCTTATGTGCTCTAATGAAGATGAGAGCTCTGCCAGAGGTTCAACCATACTGGACAGGTCTCATCAGAGGAGCCAGACA
>JANHZU010001920.1:99673-110574 GCA_032468055.1 Acrochordus granulatus
AATCCAGATGCCTGTTTTTTAAACTTTTGTTGCGATGCAATTACCCTGGATGAATGAGAGTCTTCACAGACATATAATATACAGTGAAACTTTTAAGACTGCATTAGCCTAGTCTGAGTTTTTCCCTCAATAACTTCTTGCTGCAGTATCTAGAATAGCCTTTCCCAACTTGGTGCCCTCCTGATGTATTGCAGTCCAAATTGCTAATGGGAGCTGTAGTCCCAATAGCTTTGGAGTGCATTATGTTGAGTAAGGCCATTTATTAAAATATTTAAGCCTCACTTAAATCTGTCCAGAATGCTGTTTGATACTGAATGCTTGTGCATGTAGTTTAAGATATTTCAATTATTCAAAAAAATGTAAAATAGGATATTGGAATAACTCATCCTCAAAATAATTCTAAATGTACTTTCCTCTCCCTCCTTCTGTTGCTTGATTTATATTGCTTGTGCATTGCTCAGGGCAATGATTTCTTCTGCATGTAAAGTAATATACATGCTTATTACTCAAAAAATGACAACAACATAACAATTATGTGATTAGAGAACCAGAATATGTAGTGTTTAAGACAGTGGACTAGGAACAAAAAGTTCTTCCTTAGGTATGGAAGCTGGTTGGTGACTTTGAACTTATCACTCTCTCAGGCCTAGACTGGGAAATCCAAAGACATCAATCCAAGAGCCTTCATTACCCTAGTAGACTACAGTTCATGACTTTCAGGAAAAAGGCCTTAATCCTGAAGTAGATTTATTTGGGATGATATGATGGTGATGATGTTGCTGATGATATTATTATTCCAGATACTAAAATTCTGAAAGGCAACATATGCTTAAACCAAGATCTGTAGCCTGAAAATAGTTTTGGTATTAATAAATCTTTCTTTTGCCATGGACAATAGGAAGTAGACCTGCAAAGAGTTAATTGAGCTGACTCCTATCAATTATTGAGCAGAAAAGCCTAAGCATGGTTGCCTCCTAGTAAAGCATTCTAGCACCATGCCAAATTGTGCTTTTTGATCATCCTTTAGACTATAGAGAGAGCACTTTCATTCTTAGCAGAACATAGGTGTATTATACATGAGTAGACTGATGTTGCCTGCCTGAAGGAATGAAATGAATGGCTGATCATCACAGAAATAATGGTCAGCTTCTCTATCTTGGCCTGATTCAAACATCTTCATGAAAACAAAGAACAATGCTGATAACAAGAGTCAGCATATTCTTAAGATAATAAAGAAAGCATAGTCTATTTGTTTCCTCTGTACCTTCCATTTCAGTGAAATAATAGCATCTTTCAAAAATGGGGCATGCAAGTTATGGTTGGAAAAGATTTGGCTTTCATTAATGCTGAACAACAGACAACTGGAGTCAGCTTTCAAAGGAACTACTTGAACCTTGCTAACATTATGACTTCCTTAACCCAGGTGGGGTCTTTATTCACGCTAAAGAATTTTGTAAACACCTCTTGCTTGTGTCCTGAGCAGACCTATAATCAGTTTCAAGATTCATGCAGCTCTGTCTTGAACCCAGATATTCTTTATTCACAAATCTGATTGATCAAGTCTAGACCTTTAGAAACAGATTTTATATGATATGCTCCTGTTTAAATTATTAAGTTTTTACTCTGTAGCAAGGAAAATGTACAATCCTGATATATAATCCAATCCAATCCAATCTAATCAGGAGTTCATTTGGTAACATACCATTCCTCCCACGTGCCATTTCTAACCTTATGACACACCTGTCAAATAGTTTTGGCTGAGGAAAAAGAAATTAGCCAAGGCCCTCAAGCAAATGTCACATCTGCTGGGTAATATTAATCTTTAATGCTCTTAGTTATTAGGTTTGGTTGAAAACACATTAATCAATTACAGTGTGGCAATCTAGAATTCCAATGCAGAAAAGTGGGCTTCTTTATGGAAGCAGGAAGATTTTATTTCCCTTCCTTCAAAATCCAAGAAAGTTAAAAAAAACATGAGAGGCAAATTACGTGAGGATTCCAGGAAGACAGAATAGTTAAGAAGGATGCATCCCAACCTAGCCAACAGTAGCTGAATTCAAAAAGCAGAGAGGTAGGCCAGATTGGGGGAAATACCCATTTTGTGTTCATTCCCAAAGAAAACAGTGGCAAACCATTTTCATATTGCTGCAAAGAATTGATATATAGATGCGTCCATGAAGTCACTGGAGTTGTTTGGGACTAGAAGGAGACTATGTCATAAATGCTGGAAGCAATTTTTAAAATAACCTGTTGATACCTGTTGCAATCGAGACAGAAAGTAGTCAATTTATTCACAAAAGCCTTAGTTTTTCAAATGATAACACCTCTTTAACAGTAATTTCAGACAGGCAAGGCAGCATGCAGTTTTGGGGGGATCCAATTTTGCATATCACAAAGGGTTCCTGTTTTGGAAGGTTTTTACAGTGACTGTGAAAACCACAGCAGTTTGAGACTTTCCCATGAAAGCAGGAAATGGCAAATTACATGGCTGTTGTTTAAGAAGCAGAAACAATCCTCTCTTGCAATAAAACAGCACCAAATGGAAACGACATAGAAGAAGGCAGCTTATTTTGCAGCAGGATGATTTCTTCTTTTTTCGTCATGCAGATTTTAAAAAGGTCAGAATTACTCTCAGTAAGCGGCAGATAGATCATTACTGAGGCTGCTGGAATTATTGTTGTTACTGTTACTGTTATTTCTTTGTCACTTCATACAAAACATCATTCAAGTATTATTTTCGACACATCCTATAGCAGGGTCAAAGAAATATTGGTGTGTTAAATTTAAAGAGTTTTATTTGAATGATGCCAATGTCAGGAAGAACTTGATTTTCCAGACAATCTGAGGCATGTAGACTTGAAAATTTATTCCACTATGTACAATGGGTCTTACTTCCAGATACCTGCATGTGGGCAAGCAGGTAGCTTTAATTTCTAGACATTAAATGGATTTGAATAGGATCCTATTGAGATGGGCAGCCTCATCTTCTTCTCAATGTCTCTTTTCTATCTTGCCTCAGCAACTCCTTTTTAGTAAATATTGTGTCCAATATAGATGTGGTCATTCAGTACAGACAATGCAACTCTACCTGTCCTTTTGTTGTATCTATTTATTTTGAAAGAAATTACATCTTTCCAGTACTATATTCCAGTCATGTTCTATCCCGCTAGATTTCAGTCAAGCCAGCAATGTCATATTGGTACCCCAGACTAGGCCTTCAACTTCTCCCTGCTTGTTCTCTACTTTCTGTGCACTGGTATATCAGTATCTGGATCTAGTAATACTCTCTTTCTTAGGTTTACCTGTTACATGTCCTCATTCTTAAGTATTCCTCCCTGCTTACCACTTAGGCCCACTGCATTTGGGCCTATGTTTTATGTATGGTTCTGAGTTTTGCACCCTTCTGCTCCAGATCTAGTTTAAAGCCTACCAGATGACTTGAGCAAGATGTCTTCAGAACACATTTTTCTTGGTCTTTGTGAAGTGCACCCTAACTCTCTTCAGAAACAGTTTCTATAAATGTAGACTATAGTCTGGAAATCGATGTTCTGGACTGTGGTCTACAAAAGATGGTCCCTTGAAGCCTCTAGAATTCTCTGTTTCTTTCTTGGGTTGTGATCTTCTTTTGAGAGTATGGAAGATAACATCACTTGTGCTCCAAATTCTTTTGCCTTCTTGGCCTATGAAACTCATTGACTTGGCAGAGATGGCAAAACTCACAACCTTCCTGAGAGACAACAATTCAGAGAAGTTTTGGGATGTTGGAAGTCATTCTGGGACTTTCTGCTGAAGAAATTTACCAAAGAAATTTTTGTAGAAGGACTAGATGGCTAAGAATAAAAACTCAAAACTATTTTTTTACTAGAAATATTTTGTAAAATGTGATTGGAAATCATTAAGATATTGATATGTTAGGAATAGGTTACAGGAATAAAATGAGATGAACAGTGTGTAGCATAATACATCTGTAATCTATAATTTGATATGTATATTATATTGTTATGGTTAAAATGAATTGTTATAAGGGTACAACATATAGGTAATTTTGATTACAATGTAAGAGAGGAACATGTGTGTTGTGGAAGGATAAAGGCTCCATACAGAGTTAATTTGGGAATGTTATATGAGTGAAGGTTTGTTTTCCCCCCTTTCCCACTTTTTTTCTTCTTTCCCCCCTCTCTTTTCTTTTGTTTTATATTGCATTGTATTGCTAATATTGTTGTATATGTTCTTATGCGTTTTGTTATGTATTTTATGTTGTATTTTGTTATTTTTTTGATGTTGAAAATTAATAAAGAAATCTATTCAAACAAACAAACTCTTACCTTCCTGACTAGCTCCTCCAAATCTTTCAATATTTTTTCCACTCTTTTTGTAGTGGACAATATTTTGTAATTTGTTTCATCTTGATAGAGAACAAAGGGATAGTAGTTAGTAGATTTGATTAATGGAATCAGTGTTTTGTCATGTCCTGGATCTTCACCCCTGGGAGACAACACACGACTTTAATACCATATCTGATCTGCAGATTACTGTTCTGTTTCTCTCGGTAATGAATTATCTATCATCACCACGTGCCTTTTTCCCTTTGGGACAACTGATGGATTCCTCACCTTCAAGGGAGCTTGAGCTTCTTGTCCCTGGGGAAAAACACTTCTCCAGAACTCTGCTAGTCAATCTCCAGGGGAAGAACCTGGAACTGGCTGTGTAACTTCAGCAACTATCTGTTGCTCCTCTGGTAACATGCTGTCAGCATTCCTCCTCTGAGGCTCCTATTTTCCTTGTAGTAGTCTCTTTCTTCCTCAGTTCACTTTGCAGACATCCTCATCTTCCCTGGTGAGTGTTACTGTCACCATATGTGTCTTCAGACCGTCCACTTTCTCTTCCAGCAACATGACTTTGCACTTAATACAGGTGTAGTTGGAATCTTCCTCAGGCATGGCATGTCACCACAGTACTTCTTTTTTTGTTTATATATATCTAATGAAGATTTTACAAACCTAAGAAGTTGCTTCTTTTGTATATTCCTTTGTCTAGACTCCCCTGGGAAAAAGAAAGGGGAAAGAAGCTACTTGATTTACTAAATTACGTATGCTACTTAGCAGATGAGACAAAATCTAACTTTTCTTCTGCTTGCAAGGACCTTTTACTCACTTCTCAGAATACTCTGGGAGTATGTAATTTATTCCAATAAGTTAGTTCTATTTTTATATCTTATCCCTATGAAAATCCTTCCTCCCCTTCCTTCACATTACCATGGTTCTCTTCTTTGAAAATTGTTCTCTATTACAATGTACCATAGTAGTGCAATTATAGACTGCGAATTTGCTGCCATCCAATAACAGGTGAAAGAATGAGCAATCTCATGCCCTCCAAATATGTTAGAGTTTTGTATCATGTGCTTTTAATCATCTTGGATGGAGCTGATGGGAGACAGCACTTCTGCAGAACAAACTTAAGTTGCTTGTCTCCTGTGCTTGAAATAAGGACAGGATAAAGAATAAATAAAGAATAAATAAAAGGATAAAGAATAAATAAAACCAGATTAAGAAACAAAAATATTGACCAGATGTTCTGTCTAGATTGCAGCCATCATTATGCATTAGGCACAGTGGCCTAGTGGTGGGGCACAGTGACAAAGCACTTAAGACACTAGGCTTGTCAGCCAGAAGGTCAACAGCTTGGCACTTTGAGATCCAAGCGCCACTGCGTAATGGGGTAAGCTCCCATTACTTGCTCCAACTCCTCCCAACCAAACAGTTTCAAAGCATGTAAAAATGCAAGTAGATAAATAGGTACCACCTCAGTGGAAAGGTAACAGCATTCTGTGCGCCTTGGCATATAGTCGTGCTGGCCACATGACCATGGATGAGTCTTTGGACAAACAGTGGCTCCCTCAGCTATGAATCAGAGATAGAGTCAGACATGACTGAATGGGGAAGGTATACCTTTTATTTGAACCTCTTTAACATTCTGTCTAAATTGCAACCATCATTACCATTTCCTGTTGATGGATTCCTGTTTCTTTGCCCCTCCTACTTATGCAAGAAAGGAAACGTCAATAGATTTCCACTATATTGGTAGACCTTTGAGGACATGGGGTCTTCACTGACAAACCTTTTGAAGAATCCCATTCTGCTGATTTACATTTGTACTTTATACAGTTTCATCTGGCACATTCACTGTTGAACCATTGGAAAAGCCACACTTTGGGTTTTATTTTTCTTCCTGTCATTCCCACTAGAAGGAGAGAATGACAGAACTCTTGTGAGTTACATTATATTTGGTTAAAAGAAAGAAAGAAAAATAAAGTCACTGGTGGGCCAGGACTTCAGACCTTCAGTGTTATTTTCTGACCAGGTTTCCCTTTTCCTAAATATTATATGCCTGTAAAGCTGTTGCATATGCAAGCAAGAAATGGTGACTCGGTATTTCATAATACCACTTAGCAGAGAAACAAAAGCAACCAATGTACTTCCTAAGACCTGCCTGACAAAGTAGTGGGATTCAGGCTTTAATTGGCCACATTCCTCTCCTCAGTTCCTGACATCCTGAAAATGGCTGAGGAGGACAGAGACCACTGAAAAGAGGGGAGGGGCATACGGGCAGCTCCATATAGTGACCAGTAGGAGCACTGAAGTTGCCTAGATTGAATAAATCCATTTAAGGCCCCTCAGCATGATTGCTGAAGCCTTGCCAGCTGCAGTAAGCAGGTCATTTGGAAAAGTCTAATTTCCCAAGCATCCCTGTTTTAATGGATTCATTAAAAACACAGATGCACAACTTTGGAGGTGTCTTAGAGAGTCACTTTGCCTTTGCATGCTGCACTAAGGATTGGGTCTTGATGGTTAGGACAAAGACGTGAGTGCTGCCCTGACAAAAAATTAAATCTGATTTCCATTGCCTAATTACAGTTCCCTCCTTCTGTCCTGTCACAATTTGGTGCCATTTTTGGAGTGGTTTAGACTGCACTTAATTTTTTCAGAGAACACATGTGGCTTTGGACACTCAAACTATGTATCTCTGATTTGAAATAGCCTTATACTGTTGTCACATATTCATCACAAGTGATATGTGCCAAATCTGTTTGATGTATAATATTTAACTTCACCATACTGCTGCCTGATATGCAGAATTAAAATACTAAAGGCAATGAAGGATAGAATTATTGTACAATGAGTGTTTACATTTTTGGTTTGATTCCTTGGCAGATTTTCTCTCTTAGAACAGAGGAACACAAGTTGAATGTTAAGATTTTCTTGATGTGTCAAGAGAAAAGGAAAGCGTTGTGCTGCCATAAGGACACATGGCTGTTTTACAACAGCATGAATTAGTAGGCTCACTGAGCAGCAGTTGGTATGATATGTGGCAATTGTAAATATACCCTGAAAGGAGAAATGTATTTAATTTTCCTGAAATAACTATGAGCACACATTACGGATAAAGGATTAGCTGATTTGTATTAAGAAGACATATTTTGAAAGACAGGTTCCTTTCCTGCAAACATATAGAAGGCATCAGTTGAACCCGGCTGGGATAGGCCTTGATATCTTTCATTCCTGGGGGAGGGAAATAAAACATTCATCATAGGACCAGTGTAAAATCAAGCATATACTGTGCTATTGTGGGCGCCAATATATAGGACCCTGACCGATTCTATTAGGTGAGCTGTGGTCTGTAGTGACTGTTGACATTTATTCTTCATTTCCTTCCACTGTCTTGTCTTCCTGCTCTTTCAAGTTACTTAGTTGTTTTTATATTGAAAAGGAAGAAGATGAAACATTGATTGGATTTATACTTTGATTGATGTTATTCAGATATAGATCACTCTTGGATAAGAATTTTTCATCACTATATATATTATACATATATACACTATATATACAGTGGAATAGATTAAGTTGGAAACTGCATTCTCAAGACTTTTAAACACAAAGTTAATGGTAGGGGACACTTCCATATTTAAAATAACAAATCCAGACTCCGCTCTTTGGGGTAGAAGGTTTATTGCTTCCTGAGCTTTCATGCCTGTACTTGGGTGCATCATCAGAGGAAAAGGTCTAAAACTCTTTGCATCGCAACCAGGTAGTTTTTATAGTGATTCAATCACCACTCTCCTTAAAAGCCCCTTTATGTTAATTAACCTCTAACTGGCCATCTCCCTTATCTACTTTCTTCACGTCCTTGAATATGCTGATGCCTGAATCACTTCCCCCTCAATACCTGCCTCTCCCATGATCCTGGCATTTGCTGCCTCATTGTCTCTCCATTGATTGCACACACATGTCTCCTTCTACATCCCTTCCTCTGTGCATGTGTGTTCCTGCTCCTCCGCTTGCCTCCATGTGCTACTTGCCAGGCTGTCTGCCACCAATCCTGCTCTCATCCCTTTGCACACATGCACACATCTCCTGCTAGGCTTCTCCCCCATCAAAGTCCTATGAGAGGTGGGGTAGTATTTTTGCTGATGTACACTTCCATATTGTTATCTCCAAATGCCCATGGTTGTTTTCTGTATGGTCACCAGGAGCTCAGATTTTAGTTCTTAGTTCTTCAACTTTTTACTTAACACTAAAGTGGTGATTCCAAGCTGCCATAAGAGGCGGTGTTCTAATGGCCATAGAAATAGAGTTTATAGCTTTGGGTTGTTCTCCTCTGACTTGCAAGTGAAGTGTAAAATGCATGTAGGTTTCTGGCAACTCCTTGTTATGTTATGTTAGATATAAACCACCTGATATGAAATCACACTTATATTTTAATTACTATCTGCACTTTTATTTGGGAATAAATCATACTCAAGAGGAATTCTGGATTAACAACAAGAGGATTTAGCAATTAAATTGTATTGTGATGATATAATTGTGTGATGTTAGATATAACTGCAGGCTGTAAATACACTGCTTGGGCTTTCCTGGCTAGCAGCCTGTATACGTTGGAAATCAGTGAGATCTTTTCCACAGTTAACTCTCTTAGTTAATAGGATATAGTGGGGAATGTATAAATTGTTTTACTGGCCGTAGTATTCAGGGTCAAGTTTATTTAGCAAAGTACATTATAGTGACAAAGGAAGTCTAGGGATGGAGGAAATTATACACCATTTTGTTAATTTCTTATTCATCCCTTGAGATATCACTTCCTAATTCAAGTTTATCTACTATTACAGTATCCATTATTTAAACCTATAGCCAGTCAGCCTCTCTCAGCCCAATCCACCTCAAAGGGTTGTTGTTTTTGTTGTGGGGAAAAAAGGGAATATTATGTTCACTGCCTTGAGTTATGCATACAAATAATAAAGGCAGAAACAAAAACAAACTAACAAATAAATAAATGCATTTGTATCAGTGGAATGCCCATTCAGATATTTTGCCAGACAGAGACAGAATAAATGAATAATTAATATCTCGGTGGCACCATTACTGTTGATATGTCCTCTGACACCAATTTATCATAAACCTATGCTTCTTTGTATATGTGTGTGTGATCTTGGATGAAAATGCAGCCAAGCCAGTTTTCAGCTGGCAAAAAAGTAGATGTATGTAGGAAGTACATCATAGCTGATCAAGCAATTTTTTTTGCCTCCTTATAATGAATAGTTGCTAGCCCAGCCTTCCTGGAACTAGAACTTTCCAGATGTACTGGAAATCAACTTTCAGCCCATCACCCCAGTTTGAATGTGCTAGTTAAGCGACACTTGTTCTGCGGAATTCAATTAATACAGTATATTGATTTAGCATTACATGAGAATTAGATGACTATGTGATAGTAAGAAAGAGACACTCCACAAGGCCAAGCTCCTTTGGAAAGCTTTTGAGGTACGTATCTTTTCTTGGCTATTATTAGCAACGAAAAATCACATGGCACCTGCAAAATTAACATGTTGCTTGTGTCAATATATTTTCTAATTATGTTTTAATGCATTCATGAATTCATCTGGAAGTAGGCTAATGGTTTACTGTAAGTTATGTTAGTTTACAGACTAACATAGTTTTCTGTTGGAAATCATCACAGTCAGATTCCGCACAGGGTAAATTCAAAGCTTACTTCAAAGAAAAGTTGATGACTGATTATCCATATGAAATTTGCATAAAATAAAGTTATTTTATCTGAAATCAACAGTTTAGATGCAAAATAAGAATGAGCAAAGACAAAGGTGAATATTGTTCTCACCTCAGCTTTAGCACAATGTAAATTTGTTTCGCGAATGGGTGTCTACAAAGCATGTATCTAAAAAGAAAAACGTTGACAGAAAGTAAAACTCTGTCCCTCAAAATAACAGTGTAAAATGTAACAACAGCATATAAATTATGCAAACTCTCCAATTTGGTTTCCGTGTGGTTTCCTAATTGTTCAGGATCCACCAAACATCCAAAGAAATGTTGCTTGTTACCCCCCTCCCCCTGCATGCTTCTTGACCCAGAGACACGAGACCACCCCCTATTTCTATCTGCTGAAATGTGTCCTTTAGTTCCTGGCTATTTTCTTCCTCTATGAAACATACTTCTCTTTTGATTCTTCTTCTCAGAACCCTTTAACATGAATTTGAATTACTTCACTTTGCAAGGTGGATGAATTTCCTTCCTTCCCCATTATTCTGAAGCCCCCCTAAAAGCTCATACTTCCTGACATGAGTAGCGCCATGGGGTAAGTGCCTCATATGTCTTCCCTGAGGTTTAATTGAAGGATGAACCATCAAAGGAGCTGCAGACTTCTGGAGGGATGATTTTATCCAGTGAGACAGATCATGGTTTGCATTTTGCTTCCTCTCTCCAGTTCCTAACATATTAGCTTGATACTTATAAGCAATACTTTTATCTTGTCAGCCTTGTTTTTTTAATTTTTTTATTATTTTTTTATCTACACACATTTATATGCCACCGATCTCTCAAAGCAACTCTCGGCAG
>JANHZU010001920.1:165570-176826 GCA_032468055.1 Acrochordus granulatus
CTTTTCTATTTTCAGGTTGATTAATTTATATAAAGGATTTTGGAATGAGTCACAAGAGGGATACAGCCATATCACACCCGATTTAAGGTTTCTGTGTGCCCTCAAAATGTGCAAGTAAACATGCGGCCAAGACAAAACTGAGGTGAATTAAAGAACAGAAAATCAAATGTATTATTGACACTTTGTAGTCTCAAACTACTTAGAGATTGCTATAAAATTGTCCTGAATGCCTAATATTCAATCAAGCTAATGAACCTTCCCTTTAGGCCAGCAAGATAATTAGGAACAGGAAGAGTTGTTATCCAGAATGGTCAAAGATTAAAGCTGACTGAAAAGAAAGAGTTTGGGGGAAATCATTTTTGCACTATTGATTTTTATTCTTCTCCTGACACCCCAAGACTAAAGATAATCTTGAGATAAGACCGAAAGCTCTCTTTAACATCAAAAAACTAAGTCCAGATGCCATGATTTAGAAACTCCAGAAAGGTCAAAGTCAGTCTTCTGAGTGCTTTTGGTGACCAAAGCATTAGAATATTCCATTTTTATTTTTGACCTTATTGACATTCATTTTCCAGCATGAACTAAAACCCCAAACAACAGATGATCCATTACTATGAACCAGGAATGAATATACTGAATAAATGCATATATAGATTTCATTATTAAAGAGTTGAAATAGAACCCTGAAAAGACTATTAAACAGTATGAAGTAGAAAGTTCAGCAAAATGCTAATAAAGCCTCAATTCCAAGAAATTTATATATCCTGTAAATATGTAAGCAAGGCTGGGGGCAGGGAATATGAGGCTGAAACTAAATTCTTTAAGCAAACTCAAGTTAGTAAATTTTTAAAATAATTTTAAATTAAATATTTAGCATTAATATTAATTTAGCATTTATCTCTCTCTCACTTTTTGCTTTTTTAGGACCAGCTTTCATGCCTACTCTGTGAATGTCTCAGACTTATTTGGCTGATAGTTGTAGGAAAATGCATGGTGGATGATGGTCTGATATGGCACAAGTAGTTAAGAGCTCGGCTTGCTGGCTGGAAAGTTAGCCACCCGAGTTCAAGAGCTGGCATTGCCATGCAGCAGGGTGAGCACCTGCTGTTCCGCCTCAGCTCCTGCCCACCTGGTGGTTTGAAAGTGCGCAAGTGCAAGTCAATAGATAAGTACCACCCTTTCTGGTGGGAAGGTAACAGTGTCCATGCACCTTTGGCATCTAGTCATGCTGGCCACATGACCACGGAAGTGCCCTTGGGCAAACACTGGCTCTTTGGCTTGGAAAATGGGATGAGCACTGCACCCTAGAGTCAGTCATGACTGGCAGGGTTACCTTTACTTAAACGTAAGGAACTATATTGAGTGTCTATATCTGTCTCTTCCAGTTCTAAACCACACAGTCAGAGCTTGTTCATCCTTACCATTCTATGTCCAGGCAACAGGATGCAGATGATGTCTAACCACCTGCATTGCTGTTTTGGCTGAGAAATATAGGAGTAGCTTGCTTGAGGAGACAAGAATGCATGCAAGCTATCATCTGGTAGTCAATAGGATTGTACAGACTATTTTTTAAAGTCCTAGTTAAATGGTTAATGCTAAAGTAAATTATGTATGTGACTGTAATAGATGAAAACTTTCCCAACTTCTTCCATTGGCCATATTGACTTTGGTTCCAAAATTATAAGATGCTAATTTGGGAAAGACTGTGGTAGAACACAATATAATGAGACTGTGATGAGCCTTTATTGATACCAGTGAACTAATCAAAATGTATTAGTTTACCATGCTATGAAACTAATATATTCACATGAAGATTTTTATTGGAGAGGCATATTTACCGTTAAAATAAATGCATGTACATACACACGCTCAAACATGGAACTGTAATCAATTGCTGAATTGCCAAGTAAGTATGGTTCTTTGGGGTGAACACTGAACACGTAAACACACTGGAGATTTTTAACCTGAATGGATTTGATATATAAACTAACCATTTTCAAGCTTTGATAGTATCCGTAGTGTTTAGAATTTGGATATTTTCAACATTAATTTTGTTAATACTAAATTACAATAATGCAAAATAACTTGCATTGTTTATGCATGCAGACAGAAAAAGAAGCATCTGGAAGATGGAGGAAGACATTTTTATAATGGTCTGAGAAATGCATCTTGGAAGGACTTCTCGACTGCTCCTGCTTCTCAGATTCATACATCAGAATATTTACATATTTGGAAGACAGGAAACTTTGGCTGCTTCCTCACAACTGCACAAATTAATTTGGTAATGGCATGGTCACAGATTTCCAAAACAAACAAACAAACGTATAACCCTAATCTGCATTGTTATTCTGACTGCAGACAATAAAAGAACCATCGCACAGTGTGAATTAGATTTGTGGCACTCGTATTTGACAGCTTCGTACAATTGGTAAGTAAATGAGGCATTTTGCAGGCCAATCTATCGCAGCTGGAATCATCAAAACAAACAAATATGGACACTCTGACTCAGTAAACAACAATAAAAAGCTTTTGTCATTTGATGGCACATTGAGGACCAACTGAATATTTCATAGAGGGGCTGAAGAGGATCTGGCAGCTCATTGCTTTATGTTAATGTTTATTTTATTTTTATTTTATTCCTTTTGAAAGGAAGGCAGCAATTATGCACACAGTTGGCATGCTCAAATCCTGATTTCGGTCATGCATTTCCATGACAGAAGCTACATGTGATATTCATTCAATATAGAACTTATCTTACTTTCATGCCATGTGGTTGCTAATAGAATCTAACTCCTTTTTTAAGGGGAGAAAGGTTTACCCCAGGAACAATGCAAAGACAGAAGCAAAATGTAACCCCAAATTACACATTTAATGATAATCAATGTTGCCTGATGATACATATGTGGATATTAATCTCTAACACAGATTGTGCACCAAGGCATCCTACTTCAGTAGAATTTTCTAGTATCGGGCAAAATCTTTAAAAAATCGAAGTCTTCAACATTTTTTACATTGAACCAGAAACACTACATGGTGCTATTTCTTGTGGAAATTGCTAGGGCAAAAAGTTGGGCTTTGTTACTGTATTGGGATGTTTAAGTCCTGTGGATCCAATCATAAATATATAGTACAGCACAGCATCATATGTAATATAAAATCAAACATGTCTTTGGATATTGTGTTTAGCACCGAGGATGCGCTGAGGTGAGATGTCCATCCCTCATGCATAGGTTAGTATGTTTATATTATCAGTATGATCTTTCCTTCTAACTGAACAAGTTTACCATGGGAAAAAATCTGAAAGCATTTAAGGAAATGCCTCCTTATAAATGTGTGTGTGCGCGCGTGCACACATGTGCAAGTATGCATGTATGTAATGATATATCCTTCAAAAAAATTCACATTTGCATGTCCATGTCCATACACATATACATACATATATAATGAGGCACACACTTGAATGTTTTCAGGTTTCTTCACACTAAACCTGAAGCTGAGAGTCTCATAGATTTATTTAGGTGAGAGTCTATTTCAGTTAATGATATGATTTTGTCTAATTTTAGGATTGCAGTTCTGCTATTTTGTGCAGTATGGGGAGAGACTGGGTCACATAGACTTGAAATCAGTACAGCGTAAGCTAGTAGTTGTGGAGGACTAAGCAGATGCAGATAGGTTTTTCATCCTTACAAGATTTCCTTAAAGCTCCAGCAGCTTTGGCTTCAACTTAAGCAAGTAAGGTATGAAAAGACATTTGTAACTGAGAACCTGGCAAAAGGAAATTATTTTTCTAGCTCTCTCAGAATTAAGGGTAAAGAGTAAATGTCTGCACAGGTATCACTCATAAAAGTAATTAACACTATCTCTTCCCTTCATTGATCTCATATTTTTAGATACTGAAAATTGCTGAAGTTTGGCACTAAATGAGAAGACATGATTTTTTTCCACTGTTCTCCATAAAGATTAAGGGAAAACAATATTGCTGTGTTGATGACATGATTTGTCCCTTGCTGACTCTTTGGAAGTGTGTCTTTTCGTAGCATGGATTGTGAAAGGAAGAGGGGAAGTCTCTCAAAAGCCATTTTGCTTTATGATCTAATCCAGTTAATAATACAGAAGGATTCCAGAGAAGATTAAAACAGCTACTCAGAAATGCAGTGAGGCTTGGAAGCAGGAGCCCTTCAGAAAAATCCATCACTCCATGGAGCTTTAAACTGAGATTTTCCTACTAATAACCAGCTATGTCATGAAGCATCCACATCAGAGACAAAGAGAGAATGTTTTTAGTCATAGCCATCAGATTATCCCTAGGGATCTTATAGCATATCAAGTAGAAAGAAGAGTAAGAAAAGCAAGAATATTCAGCACAAGCCCAAAAGTGATTGGTGATAAAGTTATGTGACATAAAAGCTATCTCCTTCTGGCTGAATGCTACCTAGATAAAAATATAATTGGGGCAGATTGCCACTAAAGAGGATGTTGCTTCCAGCTGGAGAGAGCTAATGAATATTAAAAAAAATGTGTTGGATTCTCTCAAATTATATCGGCAGGTTTTTTTTTTAACAACCGAGTGGATCACAAATCACAGAGCTGGAGAAGTATTGAGCACAATCAGTGTCAAAGATAAGCAAAAAGGAAAAATAATACAAAACTATCAATTAAACATAATAGAGTATCAAATTTCCAATAGAATCATAGATTTTTCTCACAGATATTTATAATGGATAATGTTACACCTCCTTGTTATAGCTGTATGAATTCATTTGTACTAGTACACATATGCTTCTGCAAACTGTGACAATTTTCTTTGGTTGAGAAACATAATTAACGAGGATATTCTGGAAAATGTGAATCTGAGTAGTGCACTGACAAGTGTGACAAGCATAAGAAGTATCCTGTCATTTCAGCTCATCACAAAGCAAGCTGATGCTTATGTGACTGATGTAAAATACCTAGTTTTGGATGTTCATTGGGTTATTAAAATACATATTAGCTGCTTGAAATACTATGCTAGGCAAAGGCAGGGTAGGACTGGCCTAGTTTCTCTTCAGAACTCATACCTTAAATTACCCTCCAAATGCAGGGTTGAGCAGTAAGACAGAACAGGAGAAACTTCACATTAAGAAGGCTAAGAGCCTCCCAAAGTAGTACTAAAGGAAGGATGACGAGCTGTTCTTCCTCTTTCTACTGTTCATTTGCTGGAGGATTCAGTATTGAACATGTCATTCATTCATTCATTTAATTCATTCCCAGGAACCAGTGATTTAATCCCATTTTCAGTCAAATCTTTTCCTGTTCAGAGACAGCTTGCCAGGGTTGCTCTGAGTTAAGGAGATGCAAAGTGTATAGAGTGAGCCACAGAGCAGATTAATGAATATCCAGTCATTTTTGCACTTTATTTATCTTACATGAGTGTTTAGCCTAGGCTATTTTACAGAAGATGTTTCCTTTGTTTGTGGCTTTTGTGCATTTGGCCATATTTTTTTTATAAAATATGAGAGTTCAGAACAAAATTCTGACGACTGCTACCCTGCAAATGGAGCAAGGGTATACTAAAGAAACACTTTGCTTGTCTCTTGACACAATAAGACATTTTTTTGATAACAACACCTAGGGCAAGCAATTATATTTTTCTAATTGTATTATTCGATAGTTTTCCTGGAATCAAAAATTTGATTTTCTGAACTTTCTGGTTCTGAATAAATAATTGGCGTTACTGAAAGAAAAAAATGGAAAAATAAATGATAGAATTCCAGATGATCATAGAAAAAAATGAAGAACTTTAATCAGATTGTATTTTTAAAAAAACTGCAAGAGGATTCCATATTAGACAAAGTTATTTATGCAATTGCGTCTTTTATTAATGTAAATGTTGTGAACAGCCCAGAGTCCAACTGAATGCAGCAGGTGCAAATTGAATAGATAGAATAGAGAGAAAGATTAATAGACAGATAACTCGGAGCTGTCTTTCTGCAAAGTCCATTTTGCTAAAACTTTGAATTTGCAATCTGATTAGTTATGTGATACTAACCTGTTACCCAAGCACCGCACTGCTTAGAGTTGCCTTAGGGGAGACAACTAAGAGAGAGGGGCAGCATATATAGTAAAAGTATAATAAAACTCTATGGTCAGTTGAAATTATAACAGATGATTACATTTACAATATGGATGTATCTATAGGAGTCCCTTCTCTTTGTCATCTTGTTTCCCATATAAACAGATTTAGGTTATTGTAAAAGGTTTGGGGTCAAGAGAGGATCCTTTCATTCTGTAATTTTTTTGTAAAATTGGAGGGTGGGTGATGGAGATTCTAAGAGTATCCAATGAAGAAAGACTGTATTACATAGACAGATCTAATTTGCACATGGTTTGTAATTCAATCTAATTCTGACTTTGAATTCAGCTTCCCCAATCCCTCAAAACATACTAATATGTGATTACTGGTTTGGTCAGTGTCCAATATAGAGAATGGGATTTAGGTATATTAATCATTGATTCTTTTTTCAGAACCATCCCAGATTCAAATCACCAGATCATAATTTTATCATCTTTTTCATAGGAATAAAGCTTCCATTTGGCTTCATGAAGTTTGGCCAAGTACACTTACGATAAACTATGTGATCCAGATCATAGCTGTGTGAATGACAATTCTTCTACTTGAGTCTGAAGATGGCTCACATACCTCCTCACTGTTTACAATCTTCAAGGAAACCTGAATACAAAGGCAGATCTACAAACTGAATATCACATGTAATGTGGTCCTACAGATGAAACAATAATTTCACCAGAAACATTGATTTTATTCTTATTATTTATTGTATTTATTGTGAACACCTAGCTCTTGATAATCCAGTATTAAATAATAAGCCAATAGAATAGATAGGAAAAAAGGCAAATGTTCTCCTTTTAAAAGCTTCCTCTATTGTATAGTTTGTGTATCAGGTGCATGGCTATTTTGGGAATCGCAGAATGAAAGACCATTGTCCTAAGTGAAACATCTCTGCATTTTGTATTATAGTATACTAATGACTTACAGGACAATTATTTTAATTTTCTTAAAACATTAAAAATACAGAAAAACATACATGGTTAACAAATAAAATAAAATAAACTTGCCTCTGCACTGTCAAAAATAATAAATAAAATAAAATCAGTCAAGCAGGTTCTCACATGTTTTGCTAATCAGCTACTATTGGAATTCTATGAAAGACTTTTAACTGCATGGAGTGACTGTGTAATACTCCACGCAAGCAGGATCAAGTGTCAAGAATTCAATTCTATGCAGGACAGAACAACATTTGTCTTATTTTTCAGATTCACACTGAAGCCCCACTTTCTTACGTTCTGTCATCAAGATCAATTCGTACCTTCATTCATTTTGCTGGGGGGATGAATGGATGCAGTTTCCTTGTCAGACATCCATGACAGCAGCTCCCATTATTTTCCATTCCCATTGAAATAAGCCTAATGCGACTGATTTTCTCCATAAGACCTGGTCACAAACTGCTTACACTGGGTAGACTTATCAAAAGCAGTGGGATGTCTTGTAGGTGAATGGCCTTTTAAGATTACAATTATGCTCCAAGAGACACAATAAGAAACAATCATGAGGTCAAGGCCAACCTGAATACAGGAGGTTGGACCAATAAGCATCTGCAAAGAAAGAATGAACTAAGATTGTTAGTTTTCCATTTTCAAGGGAAAGTGGAAAATTTTCAAGGGAAACTTATAAAATTATATAATAAATTTTATAATTTTCAAGGGAAATTGAAAATTTCCTTTTCCATTTTCAAGGGAAACTGATCAAATTATATAATACATTTCTTATTTGCACAGTATATCAATGTGATAAAGAAAGTTAAAATTTTGGGACAATTTTTGATTTAATTTTTTTTTTAGACTGTTGGCTCATCCCTGCATACCTCCCCCCATTGCTGCTGTTAATTTAAAACAAAGTGGGAGGTTATTGTCAAATGTGGAGTTTGGAAAACTTACACAAGATATTTGAATGTGGGGGAATGAAATAATGTGGAAAACTAGCTGAATGGCTGGCATATAAAAGTGAGCGGTTCTTGGTGGGAGAAAGTGAGGGGGTTTCATTGTTACACAGGTAAGTTGTTTTGTTGATGCCTTGATCACTTTTCTGTTCCTTTCTTGCTGTGTTTGGCCCTTGACATTTGGGCTGTCCTTGAACATTAATGTCACCTCCTCACTGCTAGATCCCACTTTTTTACACATTACTGTTCTCCTGGTCATGCTGAAATATTATATATCAATCCAAAGATATTTGAAGCATTTGTATTGTGATATTTGTATAATGATTGGTTGGGCTGAATTTCAGGGTACAGGAATATTATTATATTTATAGATTTATGGCCCTCTTATGTACTAATAACTCTTAATATAAAAATATAACATATTAATGCATATCTAGGGAAGTCATAACTTGCTTTATCTAATATAAATAGTTCATAAGCAAAGACAAACTTAAAGACCCAATATTAACTTGTAACAGGGAGATCTTGTTGGTCAGATTGGTCTAATCTATGTTAGATTTTTTTAGAAATTCAAAGAATAGAAGGTAGGGAGGATCTTGCTCTGCAGTTATTATGGTCAAAAATAGATCATACCTCAGCCACAGATTTTTGCTGAGTTAGGGTTAGGACAGATAACATTAGTTGCAGGTTTTGAGAAGAGTAAACAAACTAAAAAATGGATAAACATTGCTTAAATGACAGATGAAAGAGAGTCAGTTGGGAAGTCTGAGTGATATTAATTCCTGCAAAAATCTAGTCAACCATAAGAAAGTGGCATATTGTGGGAGAAGGAAGGCTGGGCTCGGGGGAGGAGCTGTGAAATGGGGAATCAGACTGGAATCTTTTTGCATTCTTAAGCATAAGAAGCCCAACCCCTCCTGAGTTGAACTTTATCTTAAAAGTGCAGTGTTCAGTGGCCAGTTGGGCAAATTCTTGTACGTTAGCTTGAAGTCTGAGCTTCTAGTCCTTTGCACCTGACACATATGGTTCAATGGGTAATAATATGATGGGAGTTCACAGCCTCAAAAGCCATTTGGCTTGTCATAGAAATAATATCACATAATGTAGAACAAATGCTCTACATCACTTTTTGTTTTGTTTGAGGGGGCAATAAATAAATAAACCCAAATAAATGCTTTGGGTTATTTCAAGAGTTTCAGGGGCTTTTTTATTCTTTAATGGGAACTACTTTGGATTTGATGGAAAACTTTGGTTCTAAAGAGCTTGATTGTTGATGTTCCCATTTTTCTATTTGGATATTGTTCAATAGCTGCTGTGACCATATTTCACAAATCATATGAACTGATAACTTCTTTCCCTATCTGCTCCTTTTCACTCTCTGCCCAGAACCTCCCCCCAGCATGGTGCCCTTTCTACAGACGTTACATACATCACAAGATCTCCAAATTCTATGGCTGTCACCTGAGGGATATTCTTGTTTTCTGAAATTATCAAGATTAGATAAAGTTGGGATTTTCTTTCCTTAAAATTATCTTCTCTTTCTGAAGTTTAAAGAAAGTATTAAGGAATGGCAATCTCCTTCATTTCATTCAGGGGGATCTGTAGCCATTTTTCTGGGTTACAAGGGTAAATGAGTTTTGTAGGACACAACTATATGGGATATGTAAAGCTTCCAGAGGGCCTACATCAGTCTGATTGCTAAAGGAAGCATGAATGTCTGATCAAGCCAGCTTGCTTCAAAATTTCAGTCTAAGGCATCAAAGTAGAATGTCTTGAGACACCAGTATCAGAAGGGATCAAGGTGATGATGCTTTGAGGTAAAGAAAGCTATGTTGCACAGGCCTAGAGAGTGTAATTTGCCCAAGCCTGCACAGCATTACAGCACATTTTTTTCTTGTGTATCTTGCTACTTCATGTTATATTACAGAAACACAGTACAGTATCTGTCAGAATGATTTGGATATTTCCTGGAAACAGCATATTTTCCATAATTGTGACATATATTGCCTAAAAAGTGTTGGTACATGAATATATGCATGTTAAGCTGCTTTGTACTGAATCAGTGTAGAGAGTAAAGAGGATGGCCTTGATGGGGAGAGGATAAATCCTTTACCATAGCAACAAGAAGGAAAACATTGCTAAATCCAAAGATTGATATCAGCCCCAAGATTTAAATTAGACCAGGAAATCAAGACTACACTAAGATCAAAACTGCTTTTATTAAGATTGACTATGGTAATAAAATCTTGCAAATTTGTTGTACTTTATCTCTTCCTCCTCTTATATGAAATAGGAAGGTGTCTGAGACATTTTTGCATTCCTCCATTGTTTGGATTTAAGCAATATTTTCCTTCTTGTTGCTATGCTAACAGATTTCCTCTTTCTCTGTCAAAGCCATCCTCTTTATTCTCTACATTCAGACCCTGGGATTATCCAGCACAATTGTGTCTATATTTGTCAAACTTAATATTACGCCATTGCAAGATGCCTTAACTGTTCAATATAATCCAACTCAATGTAAATCATGATTTATAATCCACAACACCTAGGTTCACAGAAGTCAAACAAAGTATATTATACTTTACTGTGATATGCAAACCCAACTATAGACTAACATTCACTTTTTGGTTTTTAAGGCAGCATCTTTCTCAGCTCTTTCTGGTCAGCCCAGGAACTAAACCTGGGCATTTCTGCAGGTATCACTTCCACGTTACCAAGGAATGATGGCTATACACATCATTTTGGAAATATAATGTGACTTCTGAAATGCGGTGGGGGAAAAATGGCTTTCTTGAAGGTTGTCTGACATTTATACTGCTTTGTCTGCTGCAAAGGCTTAAGTGTTCCAGTAATTATTTCTGTAATTATCATTTTCTATTGATCTTTATTTTTTGGGTCTGGGACAAGAGACCAGGTTAATATCTAAGTTACCCCAAAGTATTGTTGCTAGTAGAGGGGGATTAATCTAATGATATGAATTTAAATTGTGCTAAGAATCTAAATGGAGTGTGGTGGCTGAACAGTTAAGAAGCTGGGCTTGTTGGGTGGAAGGTTGGCAGCTCATGTTCGAGACACAGATGCCACATAATGGGATGACTGCTGGTATTTGTCCCAGCACCTGCCAACCTAGCAGTTCAAAAGCATGTAAAAATGAATGGAGATAAATAGGTACTACCTTTAGTGGGAAGCATGTCTGTGAAGACTCTCACTCGTCCAGGGTAATTGCATCGCAACAAAGTTTAAAAAACAGGCATCTGGACTG